>JAODUE010019474.1:0-24359 GCA_027564755.1 Amblyopsis hoosieri | reverse complement strand
CTCTGGTTACTGTAATATCAAATATGTAATATTATATATATATATATATATATATATATATATATATACTGTATATATATATGTCAGATTTAACCAACTTCAGACCCACAATCTGTGTGTAAGAGTCTTTTCTTATTAAAAAATGTAAAAAGAAATTAAAGCTTTCGCTCTTATGTATTAAGCACTTTATTATTTAGGCCATTAGCTATTTTCTTTTTATTGAAATTTACATATTAGAAGTCATGGTGACAAGATGCTGTAATTATTCTAATAGAATATTGGTGGCTTACAATTGCTGGTGTATGACCTGTCCAACTTTTGGCCAATGTAGTAAGTCACTTTGGATTAAAGCATCTGCCAAATGCTGTAACTGTAAATGTAGACAGTCTTGCGCATTTCCTGCGATTCCCTCAAGTGTGCCTGTTTTCCACTGACACGGAATGGTGGGAATTGTTTTGATTAGTTAAATCTTTCTTTCTTTAGTGTTTTATACTAAAGGGGTATAGGGGGTAGAATAGCAGCAGCTCTAGTTGGCTGGATGGTCCCAGCTGCAAGATTGTAACCTGAGATGTCAGATATCTGTGACTGTTTCCCACATCCAAGAAACGGGCAGGTGCTTTAAAAAAAGCCTTTGGCAGGTGATTGGACGAACCTGTGAACCAGCAAAGACTGTTGTTATCCACTCTTGCAGTAGAAAAGTCGGGGGGGAAAAGTGAACACATATTTTCCATTGAGAAAAGCCTTTGCTCTTCTAATAAATTCTAATAAAACTGATGCAATATTGCATCATCTACGTTAACTTTTGTAGGACCCACCGTTGTATTTTAAGTTGTTTTTAAGTCGCCCCCGTCACACCTAAGCCACGCTTGTAACTAACAGTACCACGCTGATTGGCCACACACTAGGTTTACCGGCCTGAAACACAATGATTTCCAAGCTCTCCAGACTGATTCTCGAAACAAAGTCAAACTGAAGCTAGCAAGGTTGTGGGTTCAAACCCCAGGGTTGGCCTGGGGTTTTAATATTGTGCTGTCCCTATGTATATGATCCACGTTACTATAGGTCATATGACAAGACCGTGGAACACCATTAACATTGTTTTTCAAGTCTACAAAAGCTCCAGAGCCTCATATTTTTCACTGATCAATTGTGCTTCTGTTTACAGCACAAGCTCAGCTGCATTCCAACATATAAAACTTACTTTGGCTCGTCAAGTGATCCACTAAGGGCTGCAACATGAACGACGATGTCCATGTTATGGTCTTCTCTTCTGTCGGCTTGGGTTCTAAAGGGTTCAAAATGATAAATGGACTGTATTTATATAGTGCTTTTCCAACCTTCAATACCAATATTGTACAGTATTGCCTCACATTAACCCATTCATTCATTCATAATCGTGACATGAATGTTTCATCTCCCACCCACCCTCTCTCTCTCTCTCTCTCTCACACACACACCTTCTGAAAGCTCTAACAAAAGCAAAATACTGTATGTATACTTTTCAAGGAGTTAAGATAGTCAGTGCTATGCCATTGTTGTTTCTGACCATGGTATGTATTTTCTATTGTTACAGTAACCTCTATCAGATTCAGCAGCAGTGTTTTTCTTTTGTACAACAGGATTTGACAGCTGAATTAAACCAACAAACCTGTGTGTTTCCTTGAAGGGTACATTGAGTCATCTACTTCCTGGCAGGGATGGCTACAATCAAGGGGAACCTCCTGCTCATGGTCGGAGCCTCCATTGGCACAGGAAAGCACTGGGCTAGCGCCACATGGGCTAACTCCACTTGGGCTAACTCTACACGGGCTATCTTCAAATGGGCTAACTCCACATGGGCTAACTCCACTTGGGCTAACTCCACTTGGGCTATCTTCACACGGGGTAACTCCACACGGGCTAACTCCACACGGGCTAACTCCACTTGGGCTAACTCCACTTGGGCTATCTTCACATGGGGTAACTCCACATGGGCTAACTCCACTTGGGCTATCTTCACATGGGGTAACTCCACATGGGCTAACTCCACATGGTCTAGCTCCACATGGGCTAACTCCACATGGTCTAGCTCCACATGGGCTAACTCCACATGGGCTAGCTCCACATGGGCTATCTTCACATGGGCTAACTCCACATGGGCTAACTCCACATGGGCTAAGTTCACATGGGCTAGGACCACATGGGCTAGCTTCACACGAGCTAGCTCCACACGGGCTAGCTCCACACGGGCTAGCTTCACATGGGCTAGCTCCACACGGGCTAACTCCACATGGACTAGCGCCACATGTCTGACGGCTGCAGCCATTATCATCTTCTTCCAGTGTCTCATCATGATCATCGTCATCATCATCATCACACTCAGTTTTTCCTCCTATTGGTTACAAAAAGGCAGTGTCAGTCATTCTCTCAAGAACGCTTGCCAACTTCGCGCTCAAATCAAAACAAACGCCACCCCACACATAGAAACACATTGCGAAGTCAAGGACATTGTTGTTGTGAGCGGTGTTCACCACTTTATTTATGTTCCGGAGCCAGGGCTGTGTAGAAGTAGCAGATTGTTTTAAGCACGCACAGAGAATGGTAAGATAGTGAAATCAATGAGATGGTGAATTATGAGATGGTGTATTAGCTTACAATTAGCTTACAATAGATGACTAGATACCTTTAAGAGCTTGACTTATTCCAAAATGATTCATCCTTCAATGTAAGGTAAAATCTAGTCTTACAAAGTCACTGTTGATATACCGTATATATATATATATAAATATATATTCTAATCAAACACTCCATTGTTTTCTTCTCAAAATATTTATGGTTAATTAACATAATTCATTAATAATTAATCAATTTCAGATGCCAGTTGAAAACACAGAGTTTAATATTGAAGCAAATTGTTTGATGTGTGGCTGCATTCATTTGCCTTTCAACTGTTTTCGCTCTAGTATTTGTTTGGAATAAATAATAAGCTTAGAAATGAGTCGAGACCAAACAAGAATATTAAGTGATTATGCATGCATCTGATAAAATGGTACCTGACGTTGTTTCTTTATGGTCTTGCACTGCGGGCCTTCTGGACCATTCTCCACAGCCTGAAGCTCTGGGCTTCTCTTCCACGTCGGCTTTAACACCGTAGAGTGGAGGGTTGTTTGTGCTGATCTCAAAAAACAAGCTCAGCTCTTTCATCACCAGGTCAAATTCCTCTTTCATTTCAAACTCGGTGCCCTGGGCGTCGGTCTCTGCGGGACGCGGGGAGCATTTCAAAGTGTCGCCGACGTTGAACGCAAAGTGTGTGGGTTCTGACTGGCTGAAGCCCAGTTGAAGACCAGCCTGCGGTTCTGGGCTGTTGTACGATATCGAGGCTAAGCTGGAGGCCTCACAAGGGCTGCTTCCCCACTCACAACAAGCCATTTCTATAATCTTCCCTTGGCACTTGTTTGTCTCGACTTCCAGCTCCTTCTCCTCCCACGGCCCACTCTCTGCCTCTGGCGTGAAGCACTGAGGCGGCAGCGGGCGCAGCTGATGGCGCGGGCTGGCGAGGAGGAGGCTGTGCTCCAAGCCACCATCGTCGTCATCATCATCTGGCGAAAGCTGAATCCTTTCGAAAGTGTCAAACCCCCCGGGCACCCGGTCGGAGAGAACCGAGGCAGATGGCACCGGGGAAGATCTGTTATAGGAGTGCTGAGCAAGAGGGTTGTCAGCGTTCTGTGCATAAAGTCTAGGGTTTAAATAACATCGGCCCGGCACAACGGCTTCCCCGAGAGGAGGGGAGGTGGACGAGGACACAGGGCCTTCGCCGGTCTGAACCAATGAGGTGTCGCCTGTGACCTCGTTGCCCTGCTCCTCTTCGACGGGAAATGCTGATTCGTCCTCAGACGGACGTGGCGTCGAGTCACGCGCTGAAACCTCGCCCGCTTCTGCTTTGCGAGTTTCACCTCGTCTCGTCAGTGCGTCCTCAGATTTCACAGAGTCCACAAGCAAGACGTCTCCCCCAACACACTCTCCGCTGCCTTGCAGTCTCTGTGTCATCCTAAACGCTGGGGCATTCTCCGTCGGTGAATAACCGGCCAGGTGGGCAGGGGAGATAGGAAAGTAGTTGGCCCAGTTGACCTGCTCCTCCTCCAGCAGGTGCTCCTGCGAGCCGTGGTTCTCTCTTCTTCCTTCCCTGGCTGGAAGGGCCTGTGTGGGCCATTGGGGAACACTGGGAGGGAAGAGGAAGGCCTGGTCACGGGGCTCATGAATGCAAAAACGCAGCTGTTCAGCGGATATCTGACAGGCGTCGCCTTGGCTACGCTTGCGCCGCTGGATTTCACCTTGACTACTGTCTCCGCCGCTGCTGCCGGTCAGGCCTGATGATGCATGGTAATCTGGTGACCCGGACAGCGGCGGCGGTGTCTCGGGGGACATCGGTGGCGATGACCCTGTGGCGCTCAACGAGCTGCTACGTTCCCTGCCGTCCTCCCCGCCGGTGTCGGCGTCTCCTCCGGCGGGGACCGACTCATGCGCCTCGGGCTCGGCATCGGCCGTTTCACCCCGAGCTGCGGCACTCACCGTGCGCCCCGTGGAGTCCTCGCTCGCCCCGGGTGGGGCATCAGATGCGAGGCTAACAGGAGCCTCCGTTCCTTCATCGTTGATGGCTGAGGAGGCCATTACCTCCTTACAAGTAGCCACGGTTCCCCCAGCACGATCCCCGCACTCTGGGTCATTGTAATCACAGCTGAAGCCATCGTGGACTACTGCTGTGTGTTCTCTTAAGCTGTTCTCACAAAATGGAGGCCATTTCCTGTATTTTCCCTCAACTTGTGGCGAACTCCCTTCTTCGCTGTAGGAAACGAGTGATTTGCGGTCACTGTAATCAAGGAGGGCTTCTACGTGACTGTCGGCCTCCTCTAATTCGCAGAGGAGATGATCGCCGCTGAATCCACACCCGTCCCGCTTCTGATTAACGCCTTCTTCTTCAGCAGCTTGGCTACTTGCGTGAGAAACAAGTGCGTCTCTTAGCTCGTCTTCATGAGCGCGGTCAAGCATTTGGCATTTGACCTCCCCAGTCTCACTTGCGCTAAGGGGGCTTCTCGGGATTGGGCCGGCGCCACTTTGCCGGTGGCTCACCACTTCATTATAGGTGGAGGGGAGGCTGTCGCCACTAGATGGCTGCCGCTCAAGTGATTTCTCCTCGCAATCAGGACGAGTGGAACTATCAGCACTCGTGTCCCTCTGGCTGTGAGGGTCTGCTGAGACAAGCTCCCCCCGGTCACCACCCGGGTGTAAGCCAGGCTCGTTGGCTGTTCTCATCATAACAGGAAGTTGCTCCTCGTCCTCCTCCAGACGCCCCGCGCTACAGCCGCCGCGCGCAAGTTCGTCAGGGTGCGGAGGAGCCGTCGCCGTAGCAACGGGGGAACCATCCTGGCAGCTTTGGGGTTGCGCGTCCCCGGCCCTCGGGTAGATAGTCTGCGTTAGGCGTGGAAGCTCAAACCTGTGGTTCTCACTGTCACTTGGCACTAAAGCATCCATCCTAGGCCGCTTGCAAGCCAGTGAGAATCCGGTCTCTCCTTCAGGAAACATAACTATCTCGTTGATGGTATCAGTTTCTTCCATCTAATTAATATAATATTTTCCACATTAGCATAGAGACCAGAGTGCTGCAGTTATTATGAAGTTATTATCATGAAATAAACTACATACTGATACAACACTTTCTAAGTGAATACCAGCAAAGTAAATACGGTACTGCTGAAATAACTTCAAATCCAAAAAGCTATTTAATCGTTATTCTTTGCTGTAAAATTGTAAAATACAGATGTGTATGTATATAACATACTTTATACTAATACGTACATGCTATCAAGATAGCTTGTCAGTTTCAGGTGCTAAGATCTGTTCCTTCGTATCCCTGCATTATGCATATACAGTATACTCTCCCATCTCTTACTTCAAATCAAATATCAAATAGAAACTCAATACATTAATGGAAAGAGCTGCCAGCATCATTTTGAGTTATCACATTTATTCATCAGAATGTCAAGATGACACTTACTGGCTGAATACCGTACATTGGCTGAATAACAGTCCGGTATCTATTGGCTGTCTACGGTACGGTACTCACTTCAAAGCCCCCTAGCTCTCACAAAATCCACAACCAACTGCCTCCACTGCTGTTCAACCTGATGTTGGTATCAATATTTGTTTATTAACTCTGACTGCATGTGGACAAAATAAATGTATTTATTAAATATGCCTCCCCTAAAAACAAATTTCAGTTGACATATTTAGCTGTAGCGAACAGCACAGACCTCAAAGCTTGCTCAGGACCTCTACTTATTTTTACTGACGTTAACAAGCTAGCTATCCATATATGCTACTGTACTGCTAGCGCGCTAACTTTCGCAAAGCACAACTGTGGGCGTTTCTTTATAGGCTACTATTCGTGAAATACGATATCATGTCAATCAGTTCAGTTGATCTGATCGCCTGCTTTTTTCAAATGTGTTCTAATATATTATCTCGTGTGTAGTCATGTTTTAATTTACCTTTCTTCTGTAAAAATGCAGAAAGACTAAACAGGCAGTTTTTTCCTAGACTGTCACGCGCGTCGCGCCCATGTCGCGCTAATAGAAATCGGCATCATCATCATCATCATCATTCATTCACTTCCATCAGACCATCATACTTTTTATTTGTAGGCTGTAGCTTGAAATATATTAGGCCTATTGTAGGTATGTTTGTCGTATGAAATAAAGGAGATATTAATATAGCCTACTGTAGCCCCTATAGACTACATTTGACGTGACTTCTGCTTGTTGCAGAGTTTATGCTATAGCCACCTATGGGCTAGGCTACGATCGGTGTAGATGGCCCGAGATGGGTGATTTTTGCATTAGGCCTATATGATTTATTGTAGCCTAATTTTTTTTCTTTATTGCAGGCACAATCTAATAACAAGATAACCAAAATCCAGACGTGCCATGTGCCGCAGCTCTGAACCCCATATAACCTGCAGAGAGTAGGGAAAATAACAATGAGGGAGGGAGAGGATGAAGCAATGATGCGCACAATTTGACGCTGCGCCGGGTTACCCAGTATCTTCACAAGCAGTGTGCAGTCTGTGCACTGTGTTTTGCAGCATCCTTCGGACAACACCGAATTTCGTCGAGGCTGAGTTACCTCGTACAGAAACAAATCACATAAAAGGAGAGGGTCATAGTTCCTAAGCCTGTATAAAGCGTCCTCACGGGCTAAAACCACCTCAAAGAACAGGTCGGACTTCTCTCGTTGACTTTAAAAGGTAAAAAACAAAATAAAAACATTATTTTTTTAACGTGCTTAATTTGTTGTTTGCATGCATTTATAACACATTACGATTTTGCTACTTTTTTTAAATCGCTAATTAGCCTATATGTTCCTAGATTTATTTTTCTAATGTTTTAATGGGCATTTCATGCGCCAAATAACACCCTGACCGATAGACCAAATGTTATCTGTTGAGTGTTCTTTACATTGAGCTACACAACGTTTGCACGGGGAATATCCTTCAATTAGACCTAATAGGCAAAACAGGCAGAGCCATGGGGTTCAAGGCTAAAGCGATCCGTCAGACGGTACAATTCTGGGTAGCCTAGTGGTTGGGGTTCTGATATTACGTTGGTCTGTTTGACAATATGGCACGGCACCTTGTATGCTGCTGCTGGTGGTGCTGATGTTGGAGATTTCTCGCGCTTGGCACATCTTTGCCTTTTCGCACAGCGTGCACACCGAATAAACCATTCATGGCCAAACACGCAACCTTTAAGGAGTGTTGCAAGAAGGAACATGCGATTTCATCAACTCATCTGAATTGTATTGCTTTCAGAGAAAATTGTATCACAGCTGACTTGTGCATGTTCCTATAGGACCTGTGCAGCTTTGGTTTGTCATTTAACCTGGTGGCAAGACAGCAGTTATTCTGTAATGTTGAATCAGTTATGTCTAAGGTGCTGTTGCCAGGCTGGCTGGACTTTGCATCTCAAGGTCACCCTATATTGGACAATTATAGTAAAGGGACACAATATTATTAGAGAATATGCCTGGTTCACACACACACACTGGATGTTCAATAAGATATAACGTTACTGTATGATTGCATACTGATCAATACCTGTAGGTTGCATGACTATGTGCCAGCTCTGTTATTTGGCACCGGCAACGCTGTGGGTGGCAGACTCTGTCTGAAGTCAGCGTGGGGCTCTGCACGCACCGCAGACATCCCTATTTATGTTGCTCCACTCTAGGTGCTGTCTGACTATTTTCTTTCAAGGTCTAATAAGACACTGACTGATTGACTGTGACTGACTGATTGACTGACTGACTGACTGATTAGCTGGTTATGTAATGGTGGTCTGTTTTAGATAAGAGTACTGATGCGAAGAATTACATGTATACAATCGTGAATTAATAAGGGGGTGTGTGGTACATTCAGTATTTTTAGCTAACAAGGCTGCCAGCTCTTTTCTTCCTGTTATATCTCACCCTGCTTATAGCGACTGACTGTTCTCATTTGCGGTGAATTACAGTCCTATCAAATCATCTTCAGTTAGTTTTTTTTCCAGGGCTATAATTTCCTCAATGCAGAATCTATAGGAACATTTAAAATGCATCTTAACGGGTAACGCTGTCACATTGCACCATGGCGATACCTCGAAGAGCTTGTTTGTTACTACAAGACATTTGAATTGTGACCTTTCATCTGCAAATACAACGAATAATACTGTTAGCAAAGCATGGTGAATGCAGGCCAGAAGTAATACATGAATATATAAATAAATACATGAAAGAAAATATAATCTGGGGAGGATGATGCGGCAGGGAAGGACACAGACCAGGTAGACCTGCAGAGGCGGTCGTTTCACCACCCCCCCCCCCCCCCTTCCCTCCCACTCAATCATGGGGGCGTGCCCTTACCCTGTGTTTACACGGACGGCAAAACGAGATAGACACACTTGCTTGCGGTTACTTTATTGGTCGGATCATTTGTTCCAGCAAAGGCATTTCCCTGCCTTCATTCCCATTGGTAGCCCCTGTGTCTGTCGCATCACTCAGTGTTTACATGAAACAGACCTCCGGCGTTTCCCTGCGTTACCCCCGTCCGTGTGTCACCACACATTGGTGTTGAATGTATGGGCTGGCCCCAAATATTCGATTATTCGGGTATTCGTTCATTGGGGATGTATTCGATTTAAATATTGGGATTCGAGTATTCGTTTTTTTCACATTATGCATGCAGTTTTCCCATGAATCCCTACTGTCTCCATATAAACCCACATGTTGAAATGTAATTGCCTGCCCTACACTGTCACAGCTAGGTCCGGGGGTGTGCCCAGGCTCCCTCTCCGCCGGCGCTCTGCCGCGTCGGTTCGCTAACCACCGCCCAAGGCATAGTGGCAGCCCCTCCCCTCCCTGTCTGTGCACCTGTTTTGAGTTGACTACTCACCCACGAGTATTTAGTGTTTGTTTGGTTGTTTCTGTTCTCGTGGGTTATTGTATGTGTTGTTTCTGTTGAGATTAAACCACTGTTTCGTTTACCACGCTTTTGTGTAGTTGCTAAACGTAACATACACTGTGTCATCAACACAATTGATTGCAATTGGCTCTGTTTGTAAGAAGAGCGCGAGGCTATTCATTCAACACACATTCTTATTGGCTAATACAGGAGGAATCAAATATTATTTCTGTTATACTTCTTAATTATAGTTGAGTGTTTTTAATGGTGTTTTTGAGAAAGAGCATTTGAATACTCGTTCGGAAATAGCCTCAAGTAACCACGGAACCTGTAAAACGGTATTCGGGACAGCCCTAGCTTTGGCCTGTCCCTCATTGTTCCCTGTCCAGCAGCCTTGTATCAAATCTTGCTATTTAAGCCATTGGGTTGTCCTTCGTCTTTGCTGGATCATCGTTTCATGTTAGTGGTTGTTGTGCGTTTGGGTCTGCCCTGCCTGCGCACCGTGACGTCCGGTCTATTTTCGCCCCCAGCCAATGGCCACTTGTCTCTTGCTATGAATAGGCAACTCTCACTGAAAATGAATGGCAGCCGGTCGCTTTGTCTCCCTCGCTGGTCGTCCGTGTGACCGCGGGTGGGTCATATAAGACGTGCAACTTGAAGCACACGGAGCGCACTCTGCTCGGCTCTCGCTAACATCACGTGACCTTTGGAGACATTTATGAAGCACCTTAAACGCACTGCATGACTGTGTAATAATCATCAGCAAGAACAGTTCACACACGCACACGCGCACACACTTAGACACATGTAACAAATATTAATAACTAACACTGTATGAATGCATGCACTTTGTGGCCGTGCTTCTATCGCGCACACACACACGCACACAATATTAACATTAAAATAAATAGTGAGGTATGTGTATCTGAGTGACAGCTCATTGTGATTGACGGATAGTGTTTACATTGTAACAGCAAAGTGAGAGCAACCTGTCGTCTGAGAGTGCCCATTTGTTATTTCCCGCTGTGCTCCTGCCTCAAGTGAAGGCTGTTTCACATTGCAGCTGTTTGTACTGGGGCTGTTCCTCGGCTAAGGGTCAAAAAGCTCCATCATAGATGCCTGACGTGTGAGGGATAATTATGGCAAATGTTTACAGTAATTGCTGCGATAATTTCCACGGCCGCGCCTGTGCATTAGCTTGCGCTAATGTTGCCTTCGTTATGTACAATGTTACTCCTCTCAAAAGAAACATTATAATGCAGCCCTCCTTAGAGTCCGATGTAGTCTCTACAGCTAGTAGCTACACAGATTGGATGGTCTGCAAAACATATGGCCAGTGTGTGCTTTTTAACGAAACACGTAATTGCACTCATTTTAAATAGCTTTGGATAAAAACGTCTGCTAAATTACCTAATTGTATGCCGGCAATCATAAGTGTGTTGTGCATTTCAAGTTGGCAGTAATAGCTTGACAGTCAATTAATTATGAATATGTGCATACTAATGGTCAAGTCGACAGGTCTTGTGGGACATTCTGCATTGCGTGGCGCGGGACTAGGTCAGCCATGCCTCTAAAATCAGACCTGTGTGACTACGTATAGCCTAGCCAGACTATTGCTCTCAGCTCAATGTTCCCTGAGATTATAATCTGGAATCCCTGTTTAGTTTAACGTTCATGTTCATCAGGCCGATCAATGGGGGTGTGATGACGTTGAAGTCAAAGTTTCAAAATGGTGGTAAAGCTAGATCAAGCGATACAAACGGTAGTTCTAAGCACTGTGTGACTATTATCTGAGAAAAGCGCTATATAAGAAATGTCTTCTTTTTCTTCTTCTTCTTCTTCTTCTTCTTCTTCTTCTTCTTGCTAAAAAGGTTGCTAGTTTCAAAATGAAACAGAGTTCTATGCCCAGTAGGAGGAATCAACTGTGAATACATCCCAATGAAGCATGTCCAGACCCTATATTCAGTGAACTCTGGTTCCACCAGTGTAACTGGTGGAAACATGTGCCCACAAACAACATGCAGAGTTTGAAAAATGCTTTTATCCTAAAGTATCCATCCGTTTCAAAACCAGCAGAGTGTATGACCTAGAATCATTCCTATATTTGAAAAGCTAGATCTACCATTTTGAGGAAGGCGTTTTCACTCGAGTTGCAATTCATTACTTTCAGGCAAAGTTGTGCCACCCTTTATGAAAATGCAATTGGACGAAAACACACACACACATGCATGCACACGCCTTCTCCCCAACATCCAGATAATCACACTAATCATTTATATACAGTACAGCGATAAAAGGGACATATCTAGAGAATTTGTCAGATGTTTGTCCTTAACTGTGACCTCCCGTAATGTAATATAGTACTGTATCTATAAATAGTGTCACTTATAAATGATGGTTTAATTGAAGCTGACGGTCCATATAATTATGTTTTTGTTAAGGACTGTCTAGCTCTCAAACTAATCCGAATCATAAAGACAAAAGCCTCTTTCCCTCTAGACCCTGAAAAGCCACAATCAATTGGCATATTTTCAAATGTGTCCCCAAAAAATGCCTGTGATATCAAATATAGTTACAATAACCCATATTTCTTTTATCTTTTCTCTCAAATGTATATATTCAGCACACCTTTTTTTTTTCCAGCAAAGGATTGTTTGTAATACAGTCAAAATGCTAATGCGAGACACACACACACACAGACAGAGAGACAGACATAGTAGATAGTAAAGAGAGTGCCTTGTTCAGGCCACAGTGAGGCTCAGGTGATGGGGAGTGCGTCCATCTGGTCTCAGCCCCACCTCTGGCCCCCCCCCCCCCCCTTCCTCCATGGAACTGGGTTGTTCTCCATTAGGGTCTCTCTCCAGAGAATCCTCTGACCGATGCTCCACATCAGAGAGAGAGAAAGAGGGAGACTGACATCCAAACCATTTGTCTGGGTAATCTCCTCCCAGACTCAGAATAGCCAGGTTTTTCAGTTATTGGCTGCCTATTGCTCCTTCTCTCTCTCTCTCTCTCTCTCTCTCTCTCTCTCTCTCTCTCTCTCTCTCTCTCGTTCTCTCCAAATCTGTTTATACGTTGTTATGGTTACAGAGTGTTTTCATCTCTTTTTGCCAATAAAGGACATTTTAATTTAATTTGTTTTCTATCATCTGTTCTTGGTGAGCAGTCGTATAAATGAATTATAATTTTTAGTATTTAACTCAGCAAAACCCTATTGATAATTCACATGATCTAATTCACTTACCTATCGTGTGTATTACAGTAAATAATGGAGAATATGCTATGTCTACAAGGTTTTAAATTGCAATAGTCGTACATTTTTATGCAATAAAATTGCATAAAACTTAAATGTAATGCATTAGTAGCCTGAACACGGTATAACAACAAAAATAGCCATGTCACATTAGAGAGAAAGATTTGTGCTGATGACGTTTTGTGTGTTCCTTCATACCATCTTTGGCATATTGGATACGATACATATAAATAAAATCCTAGCAGGAGGATGGACAGGAAATGTTCCAAAAGTCTGCCCATCGTTTACTAATTATGGTAATTATGGGTTGCTTAATTAACCAATCACGGCCTGAGTGGCAGTGAAACCTCTACTGATAGATTCAAACGAGCCACAGAGCGCTAGATGCAGCTGCTTGTGGAAAAGACGAAAGGGAAATCTAACACCGCGAGCACGGGAGAAATCCTAACCCCTCACAGTGCAGCCCATGGCGTCACTATCTAAACCGCAGAGCGTGCTTTAGCCCAGAAAGGAAAAAAGGAAAAATCAAGCCCAAAATAAATCTTGTTTGAAAGCTTGGAGTTGGAAAATATACAGTATCTGGACCTATAATATTTCAGCGATTAAATTGTGAAAGTAAAGGAACAACATCTTGAAAATCTGTACAAATGAGAGCACGTCAACAACACAATGAATTCTGATATGACTTGAGTAGACTGAAAGCTTCTATTTTCATACCAATGTTCTATTATAGGATTGCACCACATACATCAATAAAAGTAACTCACGGCAAGCAACACATCAATGTGCAATCACATAAGCCCACTTTGGGAATTATTTATCCACCAATGTTCCATCTGTCAGCATTCTCTTATTAATTGATGATGTTTTATGATGTTTTCTAATCAATCTAAAACAAATGCTGCCAAACTGTTTATAACTCTAGTCTAACAATTTAGAGTGGAAATCACCTTCTATTTATCCTCTCAAGCAAGTCAACACAACATATGGAATGAAATGGTCATAGAGCTTAGATCACAATGTAAAGAAGATTTCTTATGGACAACTTTTGACACGGTTTGACAAATTTGTGGTGCGATATGTATCTCATCACATTTTGTTTTGAAGTCTGTTTTTAGATGTACAGTAGCTGTGGTTGTCAGCTGTTTATCACAGTTTTTCTAGGCCTGATGAAGCACACTACAAAAGCTCTGCACGAAAGCTCCCAGGAATGGCTTTATACCAAGTGTTAAAGGCAGGGTCATTCTCCAGAACGTTTGCTATCTTCCAACTCAAATCAAAACATAAACACCTCTCCTTTCAATGCCATATAGGGTGCTCAATCAGAAGTTATGCTTCTTTCTCATTGAAACCCATTGCAAAGGCATTGTTGTTGCAAGTGGTGTTCGCCACTTTGATTTGTGTGCGCATTTATGGAGCCAGGGCTGTGTAGAAGTACCAGATTATTGTTTCAGCATGCACAGAGAACGGCAAACTTGCAGACGGTATTGCAGGGGGCATTTGGTGAATTTGACACAAAAAAAAGGTGTGTTATTTTACAATCGCTGAATATAGCTTTAAATTACATTTTCTTTTTTTGGCAGGCGAAATGGGGAAACAGAACAGCAAGCTGACCCCTGAAGTCATGGAGGACCTGGTCAAGAGCACAGAGTTCAACGAGCACGAGCTGAAGCAGTGGTACAAGGGCTTCTTAAAGGACTGTCCCAGTGGCCGACTCAACCTGGACGAGTTCCAGCAGCTCTACGTCAAGGTGAGGCAGCGCTGTGGTTTTGTGAGGCTGAGGTACATTTAGATGATTTGTTATTTTGTTTTATAAAATAAAACTAAGTTGTTTGCATATAACAATATTTATTTACATTTTTACTACCCTTAAAGTAGAAGTAAAATGTTACAACTACACTTAATGACTTCACTGGAGACACAGGGACAGAGATTCATCGCATCGAAAAGTGAGAGGAACAAACTGACCCGTGAGAGTCACAGACGCCATAAACATCTGCTGCTAATCTGACACGCGCGTATTGCGTCATAATTTGTTCCTTGACGAGTTACGAATGTCCACAGTTTCCTTTGCTTGACCTCCAACCCCCCCCCCCCTTCACCCCCCAATCCCTGCGTGTCGTGTCGTGGAGTCAGGCTACAATGCGACCCAGGAATAGCCATCATTAATCTTTCAGCAGTACGTGTGACCCAGGCAATGCCTCATGACCAGATGCAGTTACATAAGCCACAATAAATGGATTGGAGGTTCTGGGCACACTTGCGCTAAATGTCATCACAGCTCCAGCGACCGTCGAGACCCAAGAAATATGAATAATTAAAATAAATACAATAAAAAAATAAATGTACATTTATACATTATAAAATAAATTATATTGTTATTAATGACTTAAATTAATATAATAATGGTAATTACTTGTTTGATTTGGATGAAAGTATGATGATTGAAAAGCCGTTTACTAAAAAAGACTTGGGACGTGTGTAAAGACTACAGTCGTCACAGGGAGGAACCCAACGTAACATCACGTACTGTGCCTTTACAACGACAGGACTAGACTGGTAGGCTGGTGCCCAAGTTCTACTATTGATGCATCTCTTTGTGTTCCTAGGCAACAGCGTATCAGCAACAGCGGTAGTATTTAAATTCAAGGGGCTGATAAGTGGGGAAAACAGTTGGCAGTGACCTCCCATTAACAGGCACTGTTCCTGTGAAGAGTGTGTGTGTGTGTGTGTGTGTGTGTGTGTGTGTGTGTGTGTGTGTATGTGTGTGTGTGTGTGTGTGCGTACTGTAAGATGTTTCTGTGTTACGGGTGGGGGGTCGTGTGTTTAGTGGGAGGGGGAGAGATACGGGGTAGTGTGTGTGCTCAGTTGAAAGTGTGTGCGTGTGTGTGTTCCTTCATTATACAACAGTATCTGCAGGCCAGGGAACTCACAAGCCGTTGCCAATGTTTTGATTTTTGGGTATTATAGCTGCATCTCTCTCTCTCTCTCTCTCTCTCTCTCTCATGACTTCATAGCTTCACTGTCTTACACACACATATATGCGCGCGTACGCGTATTCGTACACGCATATGCACGCATGCTAACACACACTGTGCCAATTGCCCAATGTGCTAAACAAGGCATTACTTCCACACATCTGCTTTTCAGGAGTTCGTGTAGCGATAAAGGCAACACACGCGCACACGCACGCGCACACACACACACACGCACACGCACACACGCGCACACGCACACGCACACGCACACACACACACACCGAAGGAACTGTAGGGTTCAAGTCGTGAGTACGAAAGGGTCGGAGGAGTGAAAAAACATAAAGAGGACAAGACAGAGGTGGGAGAGAGACATAGAGAGAGAGGGAGAGAGAGATATAGAGAGAGTGTGTGCGTGTGTGAGAACGAGAGAGAGAGAGAGAGAAAGAGAGGGAGAGGGAGAGGGAGAGAGAGGGAGGGAGAGAGAGCAGGTGTTGTGTGTCAGCTGGAAGTAATAGGCGAGCGTGTCTGTGATATTCATAACCGCTGTGTTGTAGAGAGGATATAATGTTTCTCTGGGCTCCCTAGGTCTGGCATTGACAACATCAGTAGAATTACATGCAGTGATTCCCCACAACAAATAATCTGATGATCAGATGTCATGTTGTGTGCGTGTGTGTGTGCGTGTGTGTGCGTGTGTGTGCGTGCGTGCGCGTGCATGTGTGTGTGCGTGTGCTACACGAGTGGCCCCGCTGTCTAATTGAAAAGGTTACAGGTTAAACTCCCGCTGTCCATGAGCGTGTATGGATTTTATGGACTAATATGGATTTTGTGTTCGTACTCTAAAGTACATTCAAAGATATAAAGTGGTCTGTGATTGGTGGGAATGTTTTGTGATTGTTAATGGTAATATACTGTATGTGTATGTATCTGGCTGTTTTGTTATAATGATTCCAAATGTTTGCCAGCACTTCTTCTGCAAAACAGGACAAATTAATTCATAGCATAAAGACAACAATGTTATTATTGTTATCCTGTCTCACCTCAACATATAAAACACCTACTCCTACCTGCTCATTGCTATATCACTAAGCTATTCTCTTTAATACATAAATGAATAAAAATACAAAATACAGCTTTGCTAAAGATCATGGCGATATACTCTGGGGAAACGTTAAATCCCACGTGTGCTTGTAATGTTAAGCCATATCTTTATTTAATTAACTAACGGCTACTGTGAGAATCTACACGGGAACGTTTGTGCGCTACGTTGCGTGGTTTCTCTCATGCACTAGCAGCCATTTGCAACAGCCGCACGCATGTCACTCCCTGAAGCCATAAGTCGATAGACTTTCTCCTCCTCTCGACACAGCAAATGCACGCAATGCAAACAAAGACACGCACACACACATACAGGTCTTCCTGTGTGCGTGCGTGTGCGTGCGTGTGCGTGTGTGTGTGCGTGCGTGTGCGTCCTGTGTGTTGACAACATTTGTCAATGTGCCAGGTGTTTTTCTGATGATCCTTCTGTGTCTGCATGTTTCAAAGCTGCAGAGACCTGTGGTGTGAAGAATCTAATTCTGTATTGTAATATATTAAACAGAAGGCCAGGCTTCTCACCTTGTGTGTGAACTCTGTTTATAAAAACCAAAAGATTATCATCTACCAAGGTCCCATCAATGGCACAGAAAGAGCAAAATGTTACCTGTATTTTGGCCGATGAGAAAATATTAATCAAAATTCTGTTATGCTCTGACAACTGCCCTTAGAGTGAAAGCATAGTTGTGACACAGGTCTGCACGCGCACACACGCACGCACGCACGCACGCACGCACGCAGTCCTGGCATAAACTGCCAACATATATATTCTGACCTGGATAGAGATAGACTGATGGTTTGCTGTGCTCCTCGCTTGCGTTGCTGCAAGGCTAATTCTGGAAGGGTTGTGGACTGTCCGCAGTGTGTGTATGTGTGTGTGTGTGTGTTTGGGTGTGTGGGTGCCTGTTTCATTGACGTGGTTTTGTCGAAGAGAGAGGGAGACAGAGAGACAGACACATTGACAGAGAGTCAGAAAGGTATATTGGCAGTGAGACCAAAATAAAGACGTCATTTGGTGAGTCACTGTGCCAACTGAATCATAAGTCATCTTATTACAGGAGAGAAGATAGTGAGAGATGGGGGGAGGTAGTAAGGAGAGTTTTGTAAAACATGTCCTTGTCAATCTTAGGAAAAACAAGGTGCCGACGAACACAAATGCATTATGTCTTTTTACAACAGATCTTCTTATTTCCCTTAACGGTTTTTGTCTTTTAGAAAGGTAATTTGCAGAGATTGGAATTTCAGGGCTAGTATTTGTGTTCTCTCTTTGGGGTGTTCTCTCTTTTTGTTGTCTGTTAGATACTGTCTTCAGTCTTTGTCTGCAGTGTCTCGTTCACTCATAGGTGAAAGAGGATCTCTGGTGTTTGGGCAGATGCAATATGCTACGTTTTCTGTTTGTGGCACATAGGTGTGACTGTGTGTGTGTGTGTGTGTGTGTGTGTGTGTGTGTGTGTAACTAATGTCTGTGTCCAAGAGGGAAGGCAGCTGTCAGGCTCTAAAAATAGCATATGTTATTTCTGAGGCTCACGTGCCACTCTCCATCCTTATCACATCACACAGAGGTGCACGCCGCACGTACGCGCGCACACACACACACACAACACACAGTAACACACACAACACAGAATAAACATCTGAGCACAGCATCTAATATGTTCAGAGAGAAACTCTGTGTGTGTGCGTGTGTGCGACTCACCGTGTTCACTTTCAAGCCTACCTTTGCAGAATTGTTTGAGGTAGTCTATCAATATCCTTTTAATGGAGATTGTATTGAGCCTTTTAATTAAGAAAGTAAATATTGTACAGGCTTTAACATGCATTAGAGTCCTAGTCACGTTGTTACCTAATGCATTGAACGCAGAGATGTGCAAAGGTCGAAAGGTAAACTTGGTACCTTTAATTGATGGATGAATAACTGAATGGATGTTGAAGGACTGCCTTTCCTTTCCCTACACAATATGGATTATCTCTAGCTTCTATGAGATGTCTGCAGTTGTATACGTGTTAACTTGCTTGCCAGGGCTGTAAGCAGTTTGCATGCAAGAAATAAAATAAAATAAAAGTCTACGTTTCTAATGGGGCTTCATATCATAGCCTAAAATATTATTTGGTTTTACAGTAATGTACACATTAACAATTACAAACATTTACAAAACCAGAACACGTAAGTAAATATTGATGAAATACTGCTTTCCAATGTCAAACAAGGTTGTGCCTCCTTTTCAGATTGAAATAAATCAGCCATTATTAATCAATATAGTAACCATCTCCCTCCCAGAATGCAGTGCTTTGGAGTCTGTCTTTATCAAGTTAGGGCTGAAATGAGAGGCTGCTCTGGGCGCTTTTTTGCTCGAACTGAGCTCTCTCTCTCTCTATCTCTCTCCCCCCCCTCTCTCTCTCTCTTTCTCTCTCCACCCGTCTCTCTCTCTCTCTCTCTCTCTCTCTCTTTCTTACTTCATCTCTCATATTTGTCACACACCTTATGCTTATTCCATCCATCTCTGCTTCTTCTCTTTAGTATCACATTATTGATATCCTCAAGTCATTAGTCCATCAATAACAGTATGATAAGAAGAGCTAACAAGGCTAAAGAGCCTGGGAAATTCAGTTATTGAGAATCCCTCTGAGAGCTGACCTTTCAGTTAAGGCACTTGAGTCTTATTGATTCTACTGAAAATTTCACTAATTGTTAATTAAAAATTAGTCAAATTCTTTTAAGTATTTTCAGTATGTCGTTTAATTAAACGCATATTGGCCTATAAACTGTAATGGTAATTTTGAATGTAACTATATTTATATTACTTTAAAATGTCTACAGTTTGTGTAATATTTTCAATAACGGACTGCATTAGTAGAATATAAATATATTTAAACAAAGTGCATCATTTGGTGGTTATTAGGCCTACAGGATTCATCAGTCAAATTTGTTTAGCATTCACTGCAAACACCGTTACATTTAGCTACAAGTTCATCAGAAACATGAATGTTGCCATGCTAGTCCTAACAGAATCAAAACGAGTTTACATAAAACAATTATTTCTAAAGTTCTCCACTTATGCATTCCCTAAATGCATTATTGGCTTCCACCGTTTACATCAATAAAATGTTCTAATTAATTCAGCACTTTTCTTTTTCAGTCAGAATTTGTGCATTTATAACCGCATTTCATAGGAAGACAAAGAATACCCCTCATCATTCAAGGAGAAATAAAAAGTAAAATATGTGTTCTTTGTTTACTCTGTACATTACAATACATAAAGTCAAAGTCAAACTGCCAGATGTTGCCTTATCTATCCAATCATAATGGCAGTTCGTCCTCAGACCCGCATTTTCCACATTCAGCTACATTGTTCTAATGTTCCCCGGAGGTGAAAATAAATAAATGTAAAGGAAATTGGACATGGGGTCTAGAAGGCTGGTAATCTCTCTGTCACTTAAATGGTGCATGTGAATAGATTGTTACAGGATTGGCTTACAAACACTCGCTGGCAATGTAAATTAAGTGCTTGCTTGCGTGCGCTTGCACACTCAGCACATGCACACAAACATTTTCTATGCATATATTACAGATTGTATAACTTCCAGATACAAATAAAGGTACACACTGTTTTTATTTTTTAAAGTAAATAAACAGTGAAATATGAAAAGAAACGTACATGTTAATGTAAAAGCTTTATAGAAATTGGGGATTGCACTTTTATTTTTGTTCCTTTTCCTACTCTGCTTTATTTCAATATTCTTAAATTTTTCCTCTTCGTTTTCTTCGTTTATCTCCTGAGGTCCATTGGCCTGGCCAAGCCCGCAGGCCTTTGAAGATGGTTCCAATTATGTCAGCTGCTCAAGGTGCACTGGATTAATCTTTTCCAGGTCCTTTACCATTTTCCATATTGGACATGCCGCCATAGGTCAAGCACTCATCCATGCCAAAATCTATTTAGCTGCTCCACCGACAGGTTAAAATGATGCTGTTTGGTCAATTATGTCAGTTATGTCAAGGCGGTCAGTGTGTCTTCCTGTCAAACCTTGTGGCTATCGCTCAGTCGCACCTTTAATGTGTCCCAAAAAGCCCACAGCAGCTAATTGTCCTCAGCTCAAAGGGCACACATCCCACAGGAATACCCCTCACATCAAAGATACCTCCCACACACACACACACACACACGCACACACACACACACACACACACACACACACACACACACACACACACACACGTGTATGTTGTTGTACATCAAAGATACCTCCCACACACACACACACACATGCTGTTGTGTGCAGGCACTCTCACAACATGCACACCATCTGCGTTTGCAAATGGCGCCCTCTACTGTTTCACTTGTTGAGTTGTGTGTCCAGATGGGTGTTTTGTAATCACAGATTAGGCAGGGTTAGAGGGAGGGCCTAACTAAATTCCACTTAATTTAAAACCAGATATGAAGCACGACAGATTTCTGACAGAATCTTATTACTATGGACTGAGCAAAGAGGGCATCTAGGCAGCTACACATGGAACGATGACGCTGCTTTAAGCGTTTTATAGTAATAACACCACATATGGAGGAGAAGTGACATTGCACTGTGAATAGTCACACTAATGGTATTCTGTGGTGGTGTATGATTCCATTAACAGGATCTTCTCCTTCTGGTGTCACTGCTCTGGGATTAGAATCTACATATATGGGTTCCTTTATGATCTGAAGTTATAAGGGGCTGGGGGATGTTGGTGAAAGCTCTTATCTCATTGCATGAGCGGGCAAGCATCGTCAAAGGCATTCGTACGAAGTCTAATATAAACAATAACATTGTTAACAACACTGGAATGATGGATTCTTCAGCTGCCTTGTAACGTATATTGGAGACAGGGGTTGTCCTATTGTTACCACTCTCACCTGTAAATATGTAGGGACAGATTGCCACTAAATTGTTATGCTGTGTATCTACAGTTATAATAAATAATAATAAGAAGAAAAAATGATATGTGTCTGTGTGTGTGTCTGTGTGTGTGTGTCTGTGTCTGTGAGTGTCTGTGAGTGTGTGTGAGTGTGTGTCTGTGTCTGAGTGTCTGTGAGTGTGTGTGAGTGTCTGTGAGTGTCTGTGAGTGTCTGTGTGTGTCTGTGAGTGTCTGTGTGTGTGAGTGCAGAGCTCCAAGGCTTAGAAGCAGCAACAACTGCAGCATCGCTGGCTGTGTGTCTCCAAACACCTAACATGTCACTGGGGGTTTATGTAAGAGTTAAAGCCAGACCACAACCCCTCCCCCCCCAACACACATGCACCATTACATGCATGGCCGCACGCACACGCAAGCACCACACGCAGAGCAAATTCACACACATGACCGCGCACATGTGTGTGAACATGGCCGCACACATGCAAACACATGCAAACACACACAAACACACACACACACACACACGCGTAAATGCACACACGCAGACACACACACAAATGCACACACAGACACATACGGTACACACACTAAATCGGCGTTTCTCTTTCACATCATGGCTTTTAATTTTTTTCCAGTTTTTGTAATACTTCAGCATAATTGTATAGGGTATTTCCTTTTCTCTTCTAATGGTACTGGGTAATATTTGTGAGTACCACATACACAGCCAGTGACGCACAGTAGATAATGTCGTGCACTGTCTATTTACAGCATAACAGCTATAGAACAACCAAAGGTGCGGGCTAATTGCTGAGATCATCTAGTCTAGTGCGTGGTTAGAATAAATGCCTTGACGCTGTAGTTGATGCCCATGGCATGTGTTTAAAGACCAGAGGTTGAGGGTCTATCATTAGAACCCTAAGGAGCATTAGGGAACTTGTTCTTTTATAGATTAGAACTAGGATGTGGCGTAGACTTTGTCATATACAGTATCTACCTATTGTATTGTGCTGGGCATGAGAGCACTATTACACATATTTCTTCATTTTATAAATATGTGTGGTTTTTAAACACCTCAGATGTCTATAAGAGAACAGCTTTGCATGCACAAGGTGCGAGGTAGTGGGAAAGTAGGCCTCGCATTAAACGCTGAACTATAATTGGAATGTGGAGCCCCTGTTAGTGGAATATATAGACTAATGTGCTTATGTTGAGATGACCATCGCCATGACGGCGGTTGACCATTATTGAACAGCCACTGTTTGTGTTATTACCCAGAATAATACATTGTAGTACCCATAGATAGGACTTTCTGGAAATGTCACAAGAAAGAAGATGGTTTACTTTAATGGGAGCGTGCGCATATTTTATGAGCCTGTTTGTGGTGTTTTTTTATTGTCTGTGATAAAAGTTTCTTTTGTTCTGTTGTTTTTGAGAACATTTTAAATGAAACTTTTCTATATTTATACTTTATACTTTACTATGGTCTGCAGTTGTATAACATATTTATAAAAGCTTTATAAAATGCGAAACAACTGCATTCAGATAAAGACATAGGCATGGAAGGTTGTCTAACTTACAGTATGGTGAAAGAAAAATAATAGTAGGCTGCATGCTGTAATATTCTTGGTATTGCAGCATCCTGCACATGGTTTTATCATTGAGATTTTATCACTGAGTACATGGTGTGCTTTTGTTCCTGCAGAACCCCATATCCTACAGTCATAGCTATTGTGAAATGGCTTCCAAGTAGCTTCAATTAATACTAGGGTAACTCGTGAGTTACATCTGCCCTTCTCTCTCTCTCTCTCTCTCTCTCTCTCTCACACACACATTTCTCTTTTCATTTCCTCTTTCAGCTTTTTGGCCCATTGACAGCAAGGCAGTTTGGAGACTGATTAGAAAGGCTTTTGTGTTCCAAGCAGCGGCATGATTCTGCATGTGTGTTGGAAGTAGGGGGTTAGCTGTACACAACCACACCAGCCCCCACCTGCCATCATAACTACACACCCACACAAAGGCACACTTACATCGATTGGCCTGTAGGCCATAGCAGGCACAGCCTCTTGATATTAGCCAACAAACGTCAAACACCCATGAACTGCATACGGATCCCCGAGTGGCATATTGTTAAATAGAAATGTTAACGGCCCACAAGCCACTGAAATAATGGAGGTTTCAAGTCTGTAATATATAAGTCATTTGGTTGTTAAGTTGTAATCGTACATTGCATGCTTGGTGAAGGTTTTGTGGTTTTGTCAGACCTAACTAGGAACGTTGAATCACAGTTCTCTTATCTAACAGCAGGAGAAAGAAGACAGACAGCACAGCCGCACTTCCCCATGCTCGTCTCCTGATTTAAAATGCAGTTTCATAACTTGCCAGATTTTCAAGGCCCAGGCCTCACTCCATTTCTTTCTCCTCTCTCTCTCTCTCTCTCTGTTCTCTCCATACCATATCTGCCTTTTTCTGCTCCCTTTCTTCCCATTTCGTCATCATTTAGACATTGCGGTTGTCAAGCCAGTCCTAAAGTTTCTCTCTCTCTCCCCCTCTCTCCCTCTCTCTCTCTCTCTCTCTCTCTCTCTCCCTCTCTCTCCCTCTCACTCTCACTCTCCCTGTCTCTCCCTCTCTCTCTCTCTCACTCTCTCTCTCACACAAACAACATTTAGCACTAATATT
>JAODUE010019454.1:5277-24361 GCA_027564755.1 Amblyopsis hoosieri | reverse complement strand
ACAATGGTGGGCCCGAAACTAAAGCAGCTCCGCTATTTTTCTCCGCTTTAATGGATCCGTGTTCGCGTGTAGCGCTTTCACTGTGTCCCGCAATGTTTTCGTTGATGCTTTGTACCAATGCATGTCACGCGCTGCATCTAGCAGAGTGCTAACGTTAACATTGTTAGCTGCTGCTCGTCTGGTATTTACCGCGTCACAGGCTATAATTTAGGTATATTTTTCCGAGTCGACGGTACATTTAGCAAATCAAAATTTACATAACCGGTGACGTCGGTTACGTCGACTACTCGTCCCAGCACTATTCTGAGTATGTCCCGGATCAGTGCCGTGTGAATAGGACCTGCAGTCGATCTTGCAGGAGTCTTCATACTTTAACAGGGCCAAGTTGTGAAATTGAAATATCCTTCTGAACGCGGCCTAACAAGTTTTTTTCTGCACGTCTATTTCCCCCCCAGAGCGGAGCTGACATCAATGCCAAAGACATGCTGAAGATGACAGCCCTGCACTGGGCAGCACAGCATGGCCACCACAGGGTGGCTGAAACCCTGGTAAAGAACGGCGCAGATGTCCACTCGCTCAGCAAGTTTGACAAGACGCCGTTTGACATTGCCGCCGACATCCAGCACAACGAACTCATGGTGCTGCTACAGGTACGGGAGGTGGACATGGAAGTAAGCTAGAAATGCATTCACCAAGAATAAGGCATTCTAGTTGTTATAACGTTTACATGCCAATTACATTTTCACAAATTCTTCAGAATTTCTGCAATATTGTGGATTTCAAAACAAGTATTTTCCCGATATGGAAAGTCAGGGAATTTGATTGTTTTGGGGGAGGTGGATGCGGACTAATCATGTAATATCACGGCATGTTGTTTGCAGCACACAGACTGCTGGCCTGTTTAAAATGCATTGTGGAAATTCAGTTTTTAGTCAGTGAAAGTCAGGGAAAAGTCAGGGATTTTGACTTTCACCTAAAGTGGGAACCCCTACTGCATCTCAAATTAATTTTACTACAGTTTTGGGGGGAGGTTGTTCATCTTTGCCAATAATAATGGCCGTATTGCGTGTTTTGTGCGTGCGTGCGCAATGCGTGTAGGAGCGCATGCAGACCCAGGTGAACATTAACCATGTGGAGTCCAGCAGCAGTATCTCCCAGCCCCAGTTCATCATCCAGGGCATCCCGGGCCTGCAGGGGGGGGTGGTCAACCTGGCAGACCTGCTCAAAGCCAATGCAGGTAAACACTCAAGTCAGCCTTATTTATACAGGCCTTAATCACATTACAGACTCAATTTCACACATAACGTCCCCAGCACCAATAGGAAGTGTCGTTAAGAGCCGCCCCTTGCACCAATAGGAAGTGTCGCTAAGTCACAGAAATGGGTTAAAGCCTAGTCCTAGAAAGAAAAAAAAATATATGTAATTGTTTTTATGGAGATTTTAATTGAATTTGTCTTTTAGTCTTAAACTGGCTCCATACTGTATGTTGTGGTTGATCTGTGTATTATTTGACTTGGTCAAGCCATGGCAAATAATTAAAACTAGAAAATACGTTTTAAATCACATTACTGATTGTCCAGAAGTAATTTGTTCAAAACAGGGCACCTGTATACACCTATCAGTCACAACATTAAAACCAGTTACTGGACAGTAACCAACTGTGGCTGACAATACGGTGTACACTGCAATATTTTTACAAGTCTAAAGTTGAGCCATGCATGTCCACATAACAGAATCCGAGGAATCCATCGCAGCCAGCGCTCTGGACTCGAATCTCCAGCACGCCACTGTTGTCAACGAGGGAGGTCAGCGGGTCATCACCATAGTAACGGATCAGCACGGCAACCTGCAGACAACAGGAGGAATGGGCCAGCCGTTCTTCGTGACGATGCAACACGGACAACAGAGTAAGAATTCATAGCGCACCGCACCTAAAAAAAGCATTGCCACATCTGTGTGTTGCCGTGTGTTATCGTGTTGTGTTGCTGGCGTTGATTTCACAGTGCTGGCGGTGCCGGCCAGTGCCGTGACGGAGGAAGTGGTGGAGGAGGAGGAAGAGGAAGTGCAGCCGCCCCCTAGCAGGAAGAGGAAACTGGAGCTGATGAGCAATCACCAGGACACAGGAGACACGGTGTGTAGCGGATAGAGCGAACGCTTCTCTGTAACACTTCTGTAAATGGTGGTGAACTGGGGGGTGGGACGCGTTGTACAGCATTGCCTCACATTCACCCATTCACACACATTGACACACCAGGGACGCCATCTGACCATCGGGAGTCGTGGTGTGACGGATCCCGTACGGATCACTCCCCACGGTTCGGCACGCACGTGATCACACAGTCAAACACCGTTGTGTGAATGTAATTAATATTTCCACTGTTATGTTTTAATGCAGCCTAATAAATCTCCAGTTGCACTTCAGAGACATGCTTTGAAGCGCTGAATGTTGAGTTGACACGTTGATCACGTGGATCGGTGTGTGTGAATCAAATCGGCAGCTGGCTTTGAGAAAAAAAGCAAACAGATAGGCCTACGCACAAGAGGGTACGCGCAAAGCGTACATGTAGCTATAGTGCCAACGTTGTCAGATGTCGGTCTTTTCTTTGCCGGGCTTCGCACACTGCAGGATTCCCGTGGATGTTACCTGCCATTCCGATATGTGGAGAATTAATCAGCTTTGCGTTCATTGTGCTCTATTGTGCTGCTACGAGCTATGCTGAAGCATACCTGGTGTTCTTCCACTTTAAAACTCTGCCACAACATTACAACCTCGCGTGCTATATCGCCTTTTAACAGTTATACAATACAAGCGCCATTTATTTGTTAAGAGTAGGCATAAAAAGTGACAGATTAAGAATTGTTTGATTGTTTAATATATTTGGCTGAGCCAACACAGGACTAAACTGTTGCCACGCAACACAAACACCTCCTGCATATCTACACGCTACTTTGTACCATACCTATTATGTGTATATATACTGTATATTTTTTTAAAGACCTGCAAACACCAAGATACTTGTTGTTTCAGAGTTTCCAAAGTATAAAGTCCACTTTGGTCAATGAGTTATGTACTGTAATGTATTACGTTGTAGTTGCCATGTCAATCAAAATACTCATTGTCAAGTAGGCGGGTCTTGACGCATTAAGCCGACGCCTGTGTCCCAGCCTGTAAAGACTGTCTCTGCGAGACTCGTTAACACCTGGAAGTGCCCCGCTCTTTATGCGAATTAACAAGTACAACTTTTCAATTTGCTAAGAAATGCAAATGATGTAGTTTTTAGCAAGCGGGAGGCAGCAGTGCTCATCCCATGCCTAGTCTGCCGGTAATTAAAAGAAGAAATTGTAACTATACAAACTGAGTGTATTCCACGGCGTGTTCCAAGGCAAAGCAAATCACCCAAGACGACGCGGTTGAGTATGTGCTGCACATCCACTTAACACAGAGAACATCAGCTGAGTAGGCGCTCCTTCACTGTGGCCCAGGACACATTTCAATATGCACTGCTAAAAGAATGTGGCCATACGACTTAGACCAGGGCGTCCCAAACTTTTTTGTGCCAGGACCCACCTAGAGGGGACTAATCTATTTATAGACCCACCAAATACCAGTAACATCATTTTCAAAAACCTATCCATTTTAGCTAATGCTATACATGTGTGCTAATGGATAGCTAATGCTATACATGTGTGTGTGTGCCAAATATTTTTGAGCAGAGTGCTCCAGAATCTATGGTGTGCACACGGCTAAATAGGATTTCATCCAATCAGGAACAATGACCAATGAGAGGATCAACACGATAGTAAAGCGCGGAAGCCTTTCATTGATATTCATCTATCATTCATTCAATGGCCGCTTGCAATTTTCGCGACCCACTTACTCCCACTAAGTGACCCACCGCCGACCTACACCACCTCCGAATGTGTCATAGGATCTCAATGCTTCTTGGGTGCATTCACGCCTTTACGAATTGTCCACTTGTGATTGAAACACCCAAGGCTAGATGTGAGCCGGGCCTATTAAGTAAAACAGTTGGACCTCATCTACGTAAACAAGCCTGTATTCAAACGCATTCCATTTGAGTGCTGTGTATATTCACTTGAAAAATTTATGAAAAATGTCTCCACCTTCATATTCAATCAACGTAACACAGTCTTATTAACTAAATGACCTTGAAGGTGACCAAAGTGATTGGTTTTCATATGGTGTAATGCATCTCGGTCATTCAGAAAATAAAGGCCAATTTCACACTGGTCTCTCTAGAGGGCTGTAGTTCTCTCTGAGATAAGCATAATCAATGTTTCCAGACACTTCTCTTACCTTTTTATGGGGTTTAGCAGCGTAAGCTTGTCCCGTAGGCATATAGAGGCTTTGCTGGGTCTATGAACCAGAGATAAGTGACATGCCTTGCTTTGCTGGGTGCCTCAAAGTACGTTATTGTTTAGCATCACCCTGATGCATACAAATTATGTTGCTGGTGTGAAATCCCACAACATCAATTGCTACAGTGCTTGTTTGCTTGCTTGTTTTGTCTTTTTATTTTTACTTGACAAGACCACCCTCCAAGTCTAAATGATATCACTGTCTATACATTAATGTCTCTGGTACTTCTCCCATAGAGTTCTATTGAGGGTCCTTACAGTGGTCTGTCTCCTCTATATAATGTCTCTGGTACTTCTCCCATAGAGTTCTATTGAGGGTCCTTACAGTGGCCTGTCTCCTCTATATAATGTCTCTGGTACTTCTCCCATAGAGTTCTATTGAGGGTCCTTACAGTGGTCTATCTCCTCTATATATATATATAATGTATCTGGTACTTCTCCCATAGAGTTCTATTGAGATAGGTAGTCTGTCTCCATATAATGCCTCTCCTCCATATATTGACTGTGTCCCCGCGCTGTGTCCCCGTGGCAGCAGGAGATGCTCCAGAGGCAGCTGCATGAGGCCAACCGCAAGGCCCAGGAGTACCGACAGCAGCTCCTCCGCAAGGAGCAGGAGGCCGAGGAGTACCGCGTCAAGCTGGAGGCCATGTCCCAGAGCCAGACCAATGGCACCGGCGCCATGACAACGACGGACGGCAGCCCCGAGGAGGTGGTCGGGGGCGACGAGGACGACGATGAAGAGGAGGAGGAGATGGGGGAGGAGGTGGTGGTGGAGGAGGAGGCCGGTGGGGAGGTGGACGAGGACGGGGAGATGGTGGTCCTGCAGGGGGGGAGCATCATCATGGAGGGCGAAGAGGGCCAGGTGACGCTGGTGGAGACCGGAGGAGAGATGACCGAAGTCAGCTCCTAACACAGCCCGACGGACGGGGGGGAGGGGGAGGGGCCTCGTGTGGCCGGAGTGGGGAACTGCAGCGCGGCAGGCCCAGGGTCCGCTGAAATCCAGGTTTGACGGGGTGCAGTTTTTTTTGTTTTCTATTCCTCGCATCCCTCATAAACAAGAGAGGTTGGACATGAATGGGTGATTGTAGAAAGTGGAATAAATAACTACATGCATTTATTTCACACCAGCGCCATTTTGACTCCCATCACATAGACACTAAATGGAAGCCGAAATGGGAGGGGAGATGAGTGGAATATATCAATATTGGCTCTGTATTCTGCCCCTACTTGGTTTTATTCTTAATGCCTTCTGTGTCTGGTGAAAAGTGATGTGGGGGGGGGGCTGTGGGGAAGCTATGACATCAAGTGTCAATCACCAGCACAAGACATTGAGGTTGAAGGATGGAGAACCGGACGTTAAGGGAGCTGAACTCAGAAAACAGACCTTACTGGGGTTGGAGACTCACAATCGGACGTTTAATGGAGTCTGACAGATGAATGGAATGGCCAAAGATGTCCACAGACAGATCAAACAGATCGATCATTGAATTAAACGGACAGAAGTGAAACGGCAAACTCAATGAACTCAAAGATTTGCTAATGGGGGGCCTCTGTGGTTCTGCAGTTGTTCTTTTTAAATGGCCTGTAGCACAGATGGGTTTTGGAGATTATTTGGCTGATTGGACTTGGACCTCCTGCTGGACACTCACACCATTTAACTAAATTATTTCTATTTCCATTAATTTCTTTCCCTCATTAATTTCATAATAATAATTTAGTTCCTGTTTAGTCGATGATCAACATCTTGAGTTTGTGATTAGCAGTGGTGACTTTTACAGCATAGTGCAATGCCAGTAAGAGTAGTTTACTTTTCTTTTTGTCTGTGTTTTGTGTTACAGCTAGCTACAATCACCAATGTGAAAACCAAACAAAAAGCTCAGTCTCAGGCATGTACTTTAAACAGAAATTGACCTGAGGCAGTTGCTCATGGGCCATGGAGTTGTCTCGGTTGCTTTAAGAATGGCTGTGTTCCTGTACTATTGGTTTGATGTAGCAGGGATGCCACAACTGATTGAGGAGCTTATACTCATTCAGCAGGGATGTACCCCTACCCGAAGCCCAAACCTTGTCTTACTTAATCCTGCATTTATGAATACATACACCACCAATTGCCTTCAGAAAGAAGTGTCTTTCTTTATCCCTGTTTTAGACATTTTATATTCTGGTTTTCCGTTCCAAGCTCCAGTCTTTGTTTGGGATTTACTGGGTCACACAACTTTTTTTGTTTTTGTTCTTGTTTTCAGATTTTGTATTTGAGAATTCAGCATTTGCAATGAAATTATGATTAATTAGTGTCTAGTCTCTAGGTCTCAGATGCCATAGTTTGATGTGTTGTTCATTTTTGTATTGTCCTCTTCCTGACTCTGAGGAACGACTACTCTTGTGGACCAAAAGAAATGCAAGGAAAGATTCCAGATTTACTGTCTCTGAATTTTTTTACCTCCTCTGCAAAGGGAAGCAAACTGGCCAATCACAATGGGTGTTTGGTGAGTTGTATGTGGAAGAACCAGGTTCTAGAGACAAACTAAAATTGATCATATTCTGTTTGGATTTAAACAAATATTTAAAAAGAAATCTAGATAAAGGTAAAATGAGGTCCGCAATAGTAATGTTTATAGAGTAATAAATCAAATTTAAAATATTTGTTCCACGATTCATATATTTTAGAAACCTATGCTCTCCGTGTTGATGTTGTGTTTAATTATGGTACAATGTTATATTTTCTGCCATGCCTGAAGTGGCTTTATGCTAAATTAACCTGTTTTATAAGACTGGCTCTTATCTAGCCTGGAAAAAAATGATAATCATAATTTTCACTATAGGCTGATATGTGCTTTTGTGCATGTCCTTTATTTTGATTAATTCTTTTAACAGTTTTGGTTGATCTCCAGTTGTCCATAAATTTTTGTCATTTGTAAGTGTCCGGAAAGTGTTGGCTCAAAACCTTTTTCACGTTCCATAATTCCTTTCTACCTGTTCTAGTTGGTAATGTTAATAATTTAGAGTTGGAGTTGATTAATATTTTTATAAGCTCAGAAAAGGCAATTATTCAATGTACATAGTTGTGTAACATTTTTTTTGTTTGTTTTACTAGTCTTGGGATGATGGCTGTCATGTTAAAGTAACAGACATATAAAAGCATACGTTTTATTTTCTTTATTTTCCATTTAAAAAAAAAAGTTTACGATGACATTTTTTTTAAATGCTCAATTAATGTTGCTGATTCAGAGGCCTTCACATGGAACAGCTGCAATTTTATTTACATTTTGGATGAATCTGTGGCACCATACTGGATTGACTGCTTTTTTGACATTGCTGCTCTGGAACACTAGGAATTTAAATAATGGAAGAATTACATCATACGACTTTATATTTAATATTTTAATTAATATAACATGTCATTTTGGAGCAACTTTAACAAGTACTTCTTTTAAAGTACATGATAACGTTTATGTGTGTGAGCTGAGAGCTATGACCTGCGTGAAACACATTCACCTCATGAATGTAATGTCGATCTTTAACCACTATGGGGCAGTAGGGGTATCTAAAAGAATCCACCATGCACTAATGAGCTGCACGTCGTTTAAACATTTACAGAAATTAGGCTATATACTTTATAGTAAGTGCGTTGTACGAGGTAAACCATGCTCACTTTAGTTAAAAACGGAAAAAAAGAACTTGCACTTTAATGTCATTACTATTCCTTAAAACAAAGTGAACAACCCCATTAATATACATATTATTGGTATCCATTGTGCCATACAGTACAGGCCAAAAGTTTGGACACACTTTCAATTGAATGAGAAAGTGTGTATGTATATATACATAGATGCACACACATGCGCACGCACACACACAAACGAAAACAACAATTCAGTGTGTAATGTGACATGATATAGGCCTACTAATGTCTCCAACAAGACATTTCACTGTGGCCAAAGTAGGTTCACCAAAAGAGTGAAAACCCTGTGAAAAGGAGGGAATACTGGAAATAGATAATCATAAATTGTCTTTAATAAATTCCTGTCTCCGAAGCAGTACAGCTGATAAGGAAATTGAATTTCCACACATCAGGATTACCTTTTGGACTAGAATATGTACAATACCATAGAAGAACAGTACATATATAGTTAAAGTGTTATGTGTTCTTCAAAAACTCAAACATTTAGTACCTTCTTCAAAATCAAAGAGCACACTATAATACATGTTAGGCTGATTTAAAGTGTAACTTTAAACCAGATTATTATATGGCACTGACCAGAGCCATGTAAATAGAGTGGCGTCATCTCCGTTCACTCCAATTGACCGTTTTTTCACAGCAACGGAGCCTGAACATAGTTCCCGGAAAATGTATTTTAACAACACACAAACAAGTCCTTCAGCATGTCTCTCCGTGGCCATGTGTATTCGCCTTGCACAGATGAATCTTGCTTTTGCTCGCTTTCCCTGTTCAAAGAAACACTGGGATAACACCTGCTTTTCAGAGGCGGAGAATTTTCACCGCAAAACCAACTTGCGCTTTGCATCGAAGTTTTCGTTCATTCAACGGAATATAGGTAATCACTCTCTCTTTGCGCATCTCCCATATTTTCGCGCGACACACCCAATATTCTGCTCGACCCTCCCATGAATGCATATGCATGAATAGGAAAGCGCAACATGCTATCCTGTGTTTTTTCAGCAGGCAGAAAATCTTTTTAGCCGTGCGTGCTGTTCCTATATACAATACAATGTTTTTATAGGCGCAAAGTGCGACGAAATTGAGGCCCCAAGTGTCATCTTTTGCAGGTAACCATACACACAGCGGGGAATTCTTTCGAAGTCACTAATACAGTTTACACTAACTAACTGCAATTATTTGTCTTTAAACGTAGGCCTATGTGTTAGGCTCGTTTAATGTGCAGCCGCCGGAAAACATGCACCAAAGATACCAAAATAAAATGGCCACCTTAAGTTCTGCAGGAGTAGATAAAGCTGCTGTGAGGATCTGAGAGTTGCAACGAGAGCCAGATGTAGTAGCTCAACGACACTAAATCCCACCAATTTCCTCTGCTCCGTCTGGAACCTGTGGGTCACTGCAAAGCTCGTTGCGAGACGCGAGAACCAGAGGGGCGTAAGTGACATTTCTCCAACTTTACAAGGGCAAAAACAAAGTCGGAAAAGTCACAAATGTGCCTTTTTGGCACCAATGTTTTATTCCATTCCATTTAGCCTAAGTGCAGTTTCGTCCTTTTGGCACCAACTGCAAGTATGTTCAGTGTCTTTTGGTTTATAATGAATAACTCGTATAATAATTCACCTGTGCCATTTTGGCAGTAGAAAGAGCTCCGAAGCTTTAATTTGATAAATATATCTGTGTTTCACCCAAAATGTCACTTATGCCCTTCTGGTTCTCACCCCTTGATTGACAAACATGTTGTATGGGTGCACATTTGTGTGATTGACAGGTATACTGAAACCCGAGAAAAATAGACATCTTGTTTCTTCAGACGCGGTGATAAATATATCAAGTTATAGGGCCTATAAACCAGAGCACATATTCTTATATCCTCTATGTGATATAAACACATTTAAAAAAAATACCCTAACCCTGACCTTTGTTAAAATCTTATGTATATACAGTATTTGTTAATGTCAAAAACATTATTCCTGTTAATTTCTCCTTTTAAATAAAAATGGGCACATTTTAGTAGTCATTCAACATTTATTTGTTGACAAATAAACATTTGGTACAAAACAAAATAATTACAATTGATACTCAGAAGTAGATCGTCCATTTTTCTCAGTGCACGGATTTGTTGTCCTCGGGCTCATCTGTGATGGCCAGAGGTATCCTTGTGATACCATCCTGACGTCTGACCTTATCGATCTGGACAGACTTGATACGCGAGTCGTACTAGCAGCTACAGGCATATTAGGTGTGATGTTAACAGATTGTGATAGACCTGCACAATTTTTCTAAACATAGTGGCTCTGTTTAACAAACCTGGCACGTCAGGTTGGTCCTGAGGGTCTGGCATGTCAAACGGCATTGTGCGCGCCCAATCCTATAGAATATATAGTTATGGAGGAAACATACTGCATGGAACTTTATCAAGTCCTTCATTGGAAGGAACGTTATGCATGTCCACACGGTCGTGGGACCATTTCAGTATTCTCTGGAACTGTGTATAAAATTAAAACATGTTTCACGGCTGTCAATTGCATATGATTTGTTTATGGTGTGATCACAAATCGCTGTGAATGTGGTATTCTTCAATGTGTGTCATGATCAAGGTTCTGGATTTGGTTTTCTGAAGACTCTAGACTGATACAGTAATGGCACACTGCTTATGAGTGGCATGCCCTTTTCCTGTTCTGCATGAGCTGTGGACGTGAGGTGTGAATGTGGATGTCGTCAATTGCATCACCCATCAACCTGGGGGAGCCACCGCTCATGCATTCACACATGAGCGGTGGGACCGCTTGCCGTCCCGCAAGTGCCAACTGCAGACATTTGAAATCGGCCCCTCCTCTGAAGTTTAGAACAAAAACCTTTGCTTACTTTCAGCGTGTAGTACCGCCTACACGCTTTCCTATTGGTTTGCCTATAGGACCTGATCTATTTTTGACGTCTGCTGTTCCGCTTTGGCAAGCGCTGCCGTCCGGAACGGGAAGCCTTTTTTGAATGGATTGCTATGAGAGGCTCAGCATTCCCGCGACGGCATTGCCGCTCATGTGTGAATGCACCGTCACATGCCTATAGGGAAATTAGCCTCCTCCTCTTGCCACAGAGGACATGTGCAACCTCTGATGCAACGTGCCCACCACCAGGGACTTAAAGGTATATGCAGAGATTGTAAGATTCTTTTCTGTCACTCTCCGCTAGCTGGCTGTCCTCCTGTGCGGTGGTTTCCACACAGCCCTGGCTCTGTACACGGAAACACAAACAAAGTGGTGCAGACCGCACCACGCAACAATATCCCAGTCATGGCAGTTTGTTTCCAATGTGTGGTGCAGAGCGTCTGAGGGAGCACCCATATGGCAGTGAAGGGGGAGGTGTTTTTGTTTTGATTGAGTTCAAATATCAACAGCTTTCTCCAGACTCCTCATTTTTAAGGAGGTGAGAAACCTTAGGCAGATCCTCATAGCACAGGGTGGCGAAAAGGGGCGGGGCTTGGGAACGGCCAATCGGTCATGGTGATCTGCTATCACCTGGCACTGTTAAACATGTAGTTCTGATTAATTTAAGTTTTTTTAACTGATAAAGAGCTGAACTTGTATTACCAAGTAATTCATTCACCATAGGCCTTATTTATAAAACATTTCTTATCTATACTTAGTCATAAGATAATTTCCGACAGACTTAAAAGACTAACTGTCGTAAAATACTAACAGCAGCAGCACAAAAAATGTGTTTTTGTAGCTGTTAACCAAATAAATAATTGTGCTGAACTGTGACAAAATACATCAATGCTGATGGTAATATTGATCAAATTAAAGACTTTATGAAAATGTAAATTGTATGAGTTGAAAATGGCTCAACATGCCATTTTATAGAGTCTAGGCTGGATGAACATAGATAATGGTTGGTTTTATTTTGCCCTGGTTTCATCCGGCTAATAAACCAGTCTAATATGAAAGACATTTACCAACATGTAGTGGCTGATTGTTAGTGATTGTGTTCTGGAGCGAGATCTAAGACAAATGGGCTGCAGTCATATAACAAATCTATCTGTACCCTAGCTCTAGAGGTATGGCCATCAGCTGACAAACACTCACTAGTTACTTAGCAACAGCTATGCCATCACAGGATTGGAGTCATGGGAACAGAAGTGGCCAAACACAATCTCCATCCCTCTGCAGTCATTCAAATTCAACACATTACTTTCTCTAGACTATTCGTTTTAAGTCGTGCTTTTGAATAAAATGAAGTAAAAAGGCAAAGGACAAAGTTGAAACAGGACCAACAAACACAAAATAGTTTTCCCCTGAGAGACAGCAACCCTAACTAGTAATCTGGCAGGTAGCACATTATTCAGGTCTAATGTCGAATTCATGGCTGTAGCTTTGATACCAGTCCCACCGCTTTTCAGATCATTAGTCTAATTAATTTAGCCTACATAAATGTTTATATCGTACTGCATAGCCATTCAACTCATTAGGGTAAGTTAAATGTTTTAATATGCCTTATGGTGGGACTTTGAAAAGCTCCCAACTTCCCCTGGGTAAAATCTGATATGTTACCGACACAGAATATGTCTATTTGATTATATTTACAGTATATACTTGTATAGACATACTGCATACAGGTCCAAATGTTTTTCATTTAACTGTGATCATGTTAAGACTGAGACGTTAAGTCAAGTGAGGCTAATTGGTATTTCACAATGTTCAATATGTAACAGTATTCCAATTCTTAAAATGTGTTTTACCCAGGTGTGCTGCCTGCCAGGTAGTGTAAAGCAAAGATCACACTCGAATAATAAAATGCAACTCTCGAACAACAAAAGGTCTTGCAACTGCTGGTATGATATCTTAGTAAAAGCTTGTCAAATTGCAGGTTAAATTTATACATTTGGAATTGGGAAAATCTAATTTCTCTCATATTGTAGGCTACATCTCCCCAGTTGTGATTGCTATAGTACGCTATACCTATTGCTTACAGCCTTTCAGTTAGATGTTTAGAGCAATAACTTTAAAATAGAATATTTAACTATTGACAATATATCAGAATTCTTAAATACCTTTATATATTTGTCAAAGCAGCAGTCATTTCTGTTATGTATTTTATAGTAGATATTAGGCCTATGTGTGTCCAGTGCTAATGAATAAGAAATGTAATGCTGCCAACAATTACTTTACATTAATGTATTGCAAAGTATTAGCCGTGTGCATTGAGTTGCTTGATTTCTTTCAGTGTGATCATTGCATTAGCTTAATTAGCCTAGCATTGGCGGTTAAGGTTGCTGCCTCTCAAACTGACTGTCAGGCAATCCGGTAGTCAAACGTGTCCTTCTCCATGTAATCCGTCCAGGTGGAGGACGGCATGCTCCTGTAGGGGTCCAGAAGTATCCGGAAACACCGGACGATCAGCAGGCCCAGGAAAATAAAGAGGATGAGGACAAAAACGAAGGCCGCCCTCTGTTCCATCGTCAGGAACGATGTTGTGGAGGAAGAGGAGGATGGGAAGTTGTGTTCCGAAGATGAGAATGTGCTGCTGAAAAGGTCGTCGGCCATCTTGGGATGGAGTCTGACTGATGGATTCTGTGGGTGTTCTTCCATCCGATTAGAGACAATCATGTAGGAATGGGAACCACCCTAGTCCTACGGTAGGCCTACGATGGTCAATGCACTGTAGAACAGTGTTGATGTCAAGGATGTCAAGGATGCCTAGCCTGTGGTGATGACACACATTCATTTATTCAGTTCATGCAAACCTTTATGACACCCTGCGGTTTACAACAATGATGATGGGATTGATTAATTGATTGATAGTTTATAATATATTAAATAAATAAAAAATATAACACATGCACTTCATAATATTTGACCTTTTTACTGTTTTCTTTATTTTGTTACATTGTTACTGTTAACTTGTATTGAAATGTACTTTAGAAATGAGTCTCAATGGTACTGGTCAACTAAGGCATTGAAGGAGGGGTAAACAATTATAATCCAATACACTTCTTATCAAATATGACCAGACGGACCACTATCTGTCCGTTATGTGCACGCGCTGTAAACTAATGTGGAGTTCCTGCACAACCCTGTCTTTGTAAATAGGAACAAAGTGGTATTCCAACCAAGGAAATGCCTGTTCAATGTGGGGGGTCGGGGGTTAGATGTATTAGTTTTGATGTTCAAATATCAACAATGGTTCTCCAGCATTACTTACAGTACCTTTAATATTTGGTGGGGTACCTTTTATAATATGACATTTTCATTTCATTTAAGTTTTTTATTAAATGTTTTGGTTTAAAAGCTTTGAGTTCACATGATGACTCTGAAGCATTTCGTCTAACTCTTGACTGTCAATATTTCTTAAAAATATATTTATAACATTTACAGCACTAATGTCTCTCCTGGTATAAATTAATTCAGTAGGAAATCAATTACAAAACTGTTGTTTGTATATGATACAGATTATTTCTATAATATATTAAAATTAGCACTACAACAATTATACAAAACATTGTATATATCCAGTATTACTGTAGAATTAATTAGTTCACCTGAAACGATATGTAGCCAATTGTACAGTTGTCCTGAAAAGTTATGCTGGTCTAGATATTCCTGATCGACTAATCTCTTTTCCAATTGTGCTCCTTCAAAACAGCACCCTTTAACATCTCTGCCAGAGAACTCACAGGCAGGCGGTGGCTTCTCTACAGACACTTGCTTCACCGATCGGGCTAAATAAAAACAACCCCTCCCCCTCCTTAAAACAGGTGCCGTGTAAAAGTTAGAAATATTTTTACTTCATGTAGCAGCCTGTGCAGTCTTCCTCATAGCTGTGTATGCCCCAGCCAATTGATGGTTTAGTGGATGTGGCATATTTATGTTCAATTGTGGTATGTTCTACACATTCCTGCAGAATATTATTCTGCAGGAATGGCAGGATGGGAGGATGGGAGTCAAACAATAGGTCTCAGAGTTATTGAGAAACTCACAATCTGTGGCCACTGCGAGCCAATTGTTAATAATTATATCTGAGTCAGGATTCTGGCAGAGGAATTCTCTACCACGTGAAGACTGAAGAATCCCTATTGGAAGGCAGAATAGCATCCCATCATATTAATTCAATGGGAGTATAGTCAATGTCAATATAGTCAAACATCTGAACGACATCATTGAACAGGTGCCTGTGTCTAAAGCCTAGCGTCCACCAAAAAGGTTTTTACTGAAACAGAAAATGGTACACAAACGTCTTCCCTGTATGCAGAGGTTGTCTGGCAACAGACAGTTTCCTCTGTTTTGTAATGTTTTCACAACATTGTCATTTGAAAATGTCTGTCTGGTTTTAGATAGTTGCTTAATTTAGCAGCTGACATAGTGGAAGGACCAATTAAAGTACAGCCTTCCACACCGTACTTTAGAAAGCCATTGTAATTGGCCGTCATTAATTCCTGGGTTGTCATCAAGTTCATGGCACTGGCTTTATTTATCTTAGACAGAACCTTTGTGGGCACTCAACCTCTCGCAAGGATCTGTTCTATTTTATCCTGAAACGACATGCCTCTTGGCCACATTATTCATAGCTAATATAATTCATAGCCCATTTTAGCTTATGTAAAACAATAGAAAACTTAGCACTCAAAGTTATAACATATACTGCAGCTAAACTAAGCGAGCTAATGTCAAAACCATATTTTTGTCACGCTATGCTCTGCAAATTCAAATAATGTTGGATCATGACAATTTGCATAAAGACAAAAAAAGTGTTTATATTTGCAGCACTGAAACTTAAGACCAAGGTAAACTGTATGTAAATGCAAACAAATGTTGGTCAATGTTGTGTTTTTGTGTGAATTCATATGCTTGCTTGTGCATATTACATGTGTTTGTATATAAACGCATGCAGAATATGTCCCGTCACACTACATTAACAACACCATTGCTAACCTGTGTGCAACAAGTGTGGTGGTTTGTACCTACAGTGTGTGGCTCCGTGGCTTGTGTGCATGTTGTGAATCTGTTCTGCAGCTGTGTGGGTGGACAGCTCCATGTCAGAGTCCCTTCTGCTTGTATGTGTTTCAGCACCGTGCCTGTCCTCTCTCGCTGACAGAGAAGACGTGGTTATTTTCACTATGTCCATGACAACATCTGACATCACTGTGGCCTGCTACAGTCCAGCTAGTCAAGCGCACACAAACGCGTACAAATGTAGCCCTAACCTTTAGCCACTCGAGCAGTAAGTGATGTACCGATTTGTTCTATATTTAAAGTGTGTGTGCATCCTACAATGTGTTTTATCTGAAATGTGATAAATGGTAAATGGACTGCGTTTATATAGCGCTTTGCTAACCTTCCAGCCGCTCAGAGCGCTGTACAGTAAGGTCCGCCTCTAAGCAATGTTCCGGTTCCAGGCCCCAACCAGACCTCTACCCTCTACCACCTCTGCTGGTCGACTGACACCTCCGTCTCTTAGAGGGCAAAAGAGTTGCTAAGCAATGTATCGACTCTTTTCTGTCCTGGTGCTGCAATGATGGAATGAGTTCGAGTAATATTTGACATACCAGATACATGCACTCTGCATACTATATGTCATACTAAGACATATACAGTACTGTCTATCCCTGTAACTCAACAATAACCGGAGAGATATGTACTGTAGCAAATGGATGATGGCCAGTAGTTATATTGTCTGATTTATTGCTGTGATCGATCGACTTGTTCTACATAAACATGAGTCACTAAGCACCGCTGAACCACACACACACACACACACACACACACGCACACACACACACACACACACACGCACGCATGCAGATTCACTCCCTCATCTTTCATCGACCATCTGTCTTTTTGCTTTTTTCTCTCCATCTGTCTCTCTCTCTCACTTTCTCTATTTATATCTATCTATTTTAGACTTAGACGGTCACACTACATCTCTCTCTCTCTCAGAAGCTCCAGCACCCCCCCACCCACCTCTTCCTTCCCCAATAAAGTGGTGCCAGCAGCTAAATCTGCTGTTGCAGTGTGAGCGTTTGTGTGTGTGTGTGTAATCTGGGAACTAAATGCTGGGTAAATGTGCTCATGAGTTAAATGTGGAAATCAGTTGGATATAAATAATAATTATATTGCTTTTGTGTGCACTGTAATTATGATGTCTGTAAATGCAGTAAGCATGTTTTTGGAAGTCAATGAAGGTTCTGGAAGTGTGCGGATTCCTATTGAAGCAAAGGTTACCGCTTTATTAAACGTATAAAAACTTAAATTGTCAATCTATTAATAATTGATTGGTAAACGGTATAGAAAGTAATTCTCAAGAACGCTTGCTAAATTCAAGCTCAAAACAAAACATCTCTCCCTTCAATGCCATAGGGTGCTCCCTCAGGAGCTCCACCCAACACACTGAAAATTCATCGCCATGGCTGGGATATTGTTGCACCACTTTGTTTGTGTTACGGTGTACGGAGCCAGGGCTGTGTAGAAGTACCATACACAGCACACACAGAGTACTATAAGATAGTGGACTGCGAGGAGATTTGACAAAATGTGTATTATCTTAAAATCGCTTACTGTAACTTTAAGACTTGTACCTGTCCTCACAGTAATTAGTTAACACAGTGACATGTTTGCAGGAGTAATATTGACTTGGGTAGAAAAATGAACACACAAATCAAATGGTATGGTGTAGCATTTGGACATAGCAAATAGCATGACTATTCTCTTATTATCAATTATTACAAACGGAATTACAAATCTGACCACCGCAGGGCATTTGATAAACCAAAGGCTGATTTATGTACAACATATTTGAATATTCTTTGTGTGTGTTGCAGTTTATCAAAGGTGTGGCTCATGAAATCAAAAATAGGCAAGCTTTCTGATTCCCCTTTTGCTTCGCTGTTTAGTTGTTCTTTTTTATTCAGTTTAGGTTTAGTTTAGGTTGCTTACATTTAGATTTTTACATTCTGTATTGCGTGCCTGGAACTTGTCAACTGTTTATTCATGTAGCTTGTAAAACACATTGCCGTTGCTGTATAGAGGCTAAATAAATGGTCTTGCCTTGGTATTTGTGGCTTGGTTTTTTGTTAGTATAGTTTGGTGGTTTTAGTTCATTCATGGAAGCCACTAGTTCGACAGCCCATGGTGTAGTTGGCCCAATGCCTCACTTATATTTTCTTAATCCTGATCGCAGACTTGCTTGTTCACAGTTACGTTTGTTTACCGGTATTTAAACATATTACTATTCTGTTTTGGTCTCGTGGTGGCAAAAGGTTTACTTGAGATGGTAACAATGAGATTCAAGTTACTAACTCGCCCCCCCTCAACCTTTGTGTAAATATATATCTTGACTTCTTTGGGGCGACAGTGGCACAGTGGGTAGAGCGGGGCGACCGGTCACTGGTCCAAAAGTCACTGGTTAGATCCCGGCTATCTCCACACCTAGTGTCGAGGTGTCCTTGAGCAAGACACTTAGCCCTAGCTGCTCCCGCTATATAAATGCAGTCTATTTACATTCATTTTTTCACTGCCGGGATCAATTGAAGCATAAAGGAGTGATTTGCAATTTCTCTATTTTCCCTTTCCCTTTTTATGCATATCTAAATCCTTTGTATAACATTTGTATGTGAAGCACAATGAATCTTCCTTATGTATGAAATGTGCTAAATAAAAGAAAGTGCCTTGCCTTTAGTTTATGGGCATGCTTAACACGTATTTTTAGCTTAGTTACAAGTGATTGTGTCACAGCCCACCGCTTCATTGCATGGCTGCATTTGTTGACTTCTCCTGCACTGACCTCTAGGTCCATATTCTCTCTACTTTAATCACCACCCACTCTCCATCGGGTCCTCCCGTTATAACCAAACCCAGCTTCATCTGAACCATTTCTTTCATGAGCTCGAAACGTCTGAAAACCACTAATCCACTGTTCTATTGACACATGTATGCCAGCTGTAAAACCACTAATCCAGTGTTCTATTGACACATGTATGCCAGCTGTAAAACCACTAATCCAGTGTTCTATTGACACATGTATGCCAGCTGTAAA
>JAODUE010019443.1:0-24370 GCA_027564755.1 Amblyopsis hoosieri | reverse complement strand
TGGTCATGTTATGTAATCAAAGAACCTAAGCACATTCATACAATTTATTGTATTCTTTGCTGAAATGAATCTAGGGAATATTTTCATAATAATTGATATAACTTGCACCTAAAATTAAGTGTCTATTTTTTTTATGTATAATGACATAATCAGTTATGTAAGTGTTTCAATTAAATCATAAATACACTTTGTATGTCCCTGATTTATTCTCTTATGTTTCTGGTGATTAGTTATTGTACTACTTTGTGTGGGATATTTTCATTTAACAAGACACTATATATATATACACTGTATATATATAATGTCTATATATATATATATATATAATGTCTATATATATATATATTATGTCAATATATATAATGTCAATGGGCTCATAAGGAGGGGCTAATCTTTGGTCATGTTATGTAATCAAAGAACCTAAGCACATTCATACAATTTATTGTATTCTTTGCTGAAATGAATCTAGGGAGTATTTTCATAATAATTGATATAACTTGCACCTAAAATTAAGTGTCTATCTTTTTTTATGTATAATAACAAACTCAAAATAATCAGTTATGTAAGTGTTTCAATTAAATCATAAATACACTTTGTATGCTCCTGATTTATTCTCTTATGTTTCTGGTGATTAGTTATTGTACTACTTTGTGTGGGATATTTTCATTTAACAAGCTTGTAACTCCCCACATTAATCAGTTTCATTTATTTGCGACATTCAGAGGTAACTTTAGATTGAGTTTTGCACAAATAAAAAAAAAAATCTAGTCTGCTCTGTTCAGTTTTAGATAGTCCCCATTTGTTTCATTAGATTAGCTAAATATAGCTATAATATTCATAGTTTTGTTGTCCTTAACACTTCATCTTATTCAGAATAATGATAGACTGACTGTAAACATGTTAAGCATAATTAGATCAGTAGTTCCATAAGCGGGGATGTGGCACCCTAATGCCTTACAAGATGCTTTTAGAACTTGAGGGCTGTTCTTTTATCATGGTTCTCTTTTTATTCTGTATAATTATTGGTAAGTGCTTTTCAAATTTTATGTTTTCGCATAGCACTTAATGTATGTAACAAAACTCTGCAGCCAGAGAGGATGGAAACGTTTTATAGCATGGTGCTCAGAGGGGCAGAGATACAAGTCACGCAAAGGCCACGTCAAACATCTGCCCTGAATTATAGGCTACGTGTATTTTCTTTCTGGTACCAGAAGTTCTTGCCTTACATCAAGAAGGTCCTTAACTACCCGAGTGTGCACGTTCTCGTCTACATGGGCTTTCTGTGTGGAGTGCACATTCCCGTCTACATGGGCTTTCTTGCAGCGCTCCACTTTCCCCAGAGACAGGTTAATATACCTGCCATTGCCCAAGGCCTATGTACTGGCATTACATCTGGAGTTGGAGTTGGTCTCTGGGTAAATGTGTGATTGTGTCTATACTGCTCTATTGGGCTGCTATGGGTCAACCGTAGAGGACAAAGAAATAAGTAGCCTAACTTTTGTTTAAATGATAACCTATAGCTTGCTTGCTTATATCTTTAAGAGCAGGAGAGAGTCACCAAGAATAGTGCGTATACTGCATTGAATGTGCAAAGATGGAATCAATATAAAATTCCATACCACTAAAGGCTCAACAAAGTGCTGACCTGTATTATTCAATAGGCTTGTAGTAGTATATTTTAAAAGATTGCTAGCCTATTTTATGTGGCCCATTATGTCAATAAATGTTTGTAACATTGCATCTATCTGCTCTTACCCTTAATCGTTTATAGTATCCTTAGCCTATACTATAGGACAACTTTTTCTTGTCCTGGTTCTCCTGTTGGCTGATGCCACGATAGGCCTATTATATCATGTCACTCAAATACACTCCTGCAGCTATCATTTTGGCTACAACCAGGGTTGGGTTGGTTACTTTGTAAATGTAATCGGTTACATTTAATAGTTTCCAGACTAAAATTATAATCAGTATAATCATTTTTTGGATTACCTACATTTAGTAAAAGTATTCTGATTAATTTCCATTACTTTTATATGACTTCACGCGTAAACACTGTTATTTGTCATTCAAAGCAATTTACTCAGTTGGAGCACCAAATATTTCTATTTTTGTGCTCAAGATAAAGTAGGATATAATTTCAATTATTGACTTACTCTAGTAAAAGGTTATAAGAGAACAGCTGATTGCTTTATGCAATTTTCTTTTGCAAACTTCAATTTTAAATGTTAAAGTAGTCCTAGAAGTAATTATATATATATTTTTTAAATACCTGTAATCTGATTCCTCTATTTTAGCTGTTAACTGTAATGGATTACAGTTAATTTTACTTTTACAGTAACTGATACATGTAACTGAACTGTAAGTATCTGATTAGGCTGCATGTAATCAGTTACCAACCCTGGATATAGCATACTCTGATTTTTACAAAACAGGCAATTCAGTGATGAATATTGTTGCCAGTGGACCTGACTTGACTCATTCACCCCAAGAATGAAAGATCAGAACCACATGGAGAGAGCACCTGAATACCGGACTTTACATCAGCAGTCCTCAATCTGGGGTTCACTGGTCAGGCTATTCAGGCACATGGAATTTGCTGTCGTGTGGCCAATGGCCATATGCCTCAACATAGCCACGCAAACACACACCCATCCACCCCCCCACACACACACCACAGGACACTGCGCATGGCTAGTTTCGCTTGCTCAGGTCTCGCTCTCTCTATAGTAGACTCTCCTCTCTCCCGCCTCCTCTGCTTCCAGATACAATCTCTGGATGCGATAGCTACAACTGGATTCCGGACCCCTGCCTGCTAGTCTGAGTTTTGCCACCAGGTAAGCAAAAACCTGTTTACGTAAACTGATGTGTGACATTAGGCTACTGTTTGCGTCTGCTATAGGTTATTTTAACCCGGCATATTATCACATCGGTGGGCTAGCAAATACAGAATGTGGAACTGGCTATATTTCTCTCTAACGAGTCATGTCATCCCTGTCGTTGGTTCTTGGCTATCAGATTCTAACCCGTGATTATGTTAATCCGATTATGTCAGGTTGGGATACGTAGCTATGATATATTACAGGTTACCCGTACGGCTATGTCGGCTATCCTATCATCCCACCGTTATTTCGTCTTTCCCGGCTAAAGACATTATCTATCCCAGATCTGAATCGTAGTTTTAGCGAACCACATGATACCGACGTGTATGTGATGTGATGGCATCACCAGGTCAAGAAAAAAGGGATGGTATCTCTGTTGACAGACGACATCAAACACCCATCATTAATTTTAAAATGTATATGTTTTACCCGAGAAACCTTAAGCTCCTTATAGGCTACCTCTTGCATTATAGACACGTTTGGACTCCCTAGGGGATCTGGTGGTTGGTGGTATGATAGTAGGTGGCATAATTTTCTATTCCTGATGACACTATTGACTTCTTAAAAAAATCCATTGGTTAGACCTTGAGGGTGTAGGTTAATGTAGCCGAATGTTCCTGTGAAGGGTGCATAATTAGGAGGGAAAGAGTGCACAATATTCTTATTAATTTGCAATGTCTCAACCTAATCCTGTAGCTAGAGTGATTAAAACCTTAAACATCTTAGTATAAGTTATTATAATTGAGTTATTGTGCCAATAACTCAATTGACAAAGTGAACTCATATATATATCGTGGATTAATTACACACAAAGTGAAATAGTTCAAGCATGTATTTGCTTTAATCTTGATGATTACAGTTTACATCTCATGAAAACCCCAAATTCAGTATCTCAGACAAGTAGAATATGACATAAGAAAAAATGTATTTGAATACAGACATGGCCTTCTTCTGAAAAATATGTTTGTGTACAAGCACTCAATTTCTACAATTTCGTCAAATGTACAAATACACTGATGGAGTTCATGGACAAGGAACCCAGGGACTTGTGGGGTTGGGCGGGGTCAGGTCAGCAGTCTTGATGGTCATAGTTCAAATAATGGTCATTGTTCTTTTTAGTGTATTTGAGTATTTTATACTTTCATCTACTGATCTCTATTTGTTAAATTGCCATATCTATTTAATTGTGTACTGTAATATACCATGTTTAATATCATATAAAACCTTATCTCATCTGTCTGTTGGCCTGCCTGATGTTTCCTGATAAGGTCATGAGGGGTGAGGTGGTTTCAGCGACATGAGCGCGCAATGGAGTCCTCGTTTAACGTAGTAGAGCTCCGGGAGCTGGGGTCTGGAGGAGGCCGGAAACACGACCACACCCAGGAGAGGCCGGCCGGTCTCGCCCCAGCGAGCAGCACCCCTGCCTGTGGCGCCCGGGGGTTCGAGAACGCCTCGTACCAAGAGGACGAGGAACAGGGCGACTCGCGGGGGTGGGCGGGGTGCCCCCCAGGCCGCTCTGGGTGCTCACCGCAGGTCAGCAGCAAGGTGGGCTAGTTGGAAGCACTTGCCTTGTGAATCCCTGCGCTCTCCCTTAGAGCCTATATTAACCCATTAAGGACTAAGGGTTCGGGTAAAAATGACCCCCTAAATCCTGAAGGTTTTATGAAGGTTTTGTTCCTATTCACAGAGCCAGGACTGTGTAGAAACACCAGATTATATTTTTTAGCTTGCATAGACAACGGTAACCTAGCAGACTGCGAGGAGATATTTGATGCGAGGAGTGTATTGGCAAACAATCCCTTACTATACCTTTAATCAATTCTCCAATGCACATGCTTTTAAAGCATAATTAGGCCTAATAGCTCTCCAGGTGTTTTATCTATGACTCAAGTGTGCTAGAATTACAGCTAGTTCTCTGGAACTGGAGCAAATGGAGAAACTGTCCAACTTCACTGTGCTTTCTTCACCCAATCTGGTCAATGACTAATGCACTGGTATCAAAGTGGATTAGACAGTGATTCAGTGAGTATTCACATTTCAGGGCACAATGGAATTGAATGGTTCTCCATAAAAGCTGTACAGCAATTTCATTGAGAAATGAGACCAATAATGTAGCCGTTTTTAAATAACAGTACGTCAACTTTCTTCCTTCCTTCCTTCCTTCCTTCCTTCCTTCCTTCCTTCCTTTCATCCACTGTTTTTCTCTCCCTTCCTCTCTCCCAGGGCAACCAACACCACCAACAGCAGTCTCGCTCCCCCTGCTGCTATGACGACGACGAGGTCGGAGGAAGAGGGGGAGGCGGGGGTCATGAGGAAGACGCGCAGGCCCTGCGCCACCTGGACGAGCGCACGGCGGACTACGGCTTCGTGTCGGCCCTGGTGTTCCTGGTGAGCGGCATCGTGCTGGTGGTCATAGCCTACGCCATCCCCCGCGAGGCCCGGGTGGACCCCGATACCGTGAGCGCCCGGCAGATGGAGCACCTGGAAACGTACTACGCCCAGCTGGGCGCCCACCTGGACAAGTGCATCATCGCCGGCCTGGGCCTGCTCACCCTGGGCGGCATGCTGCTGTCCGTCCTGCTCATGGTGTCCATCTGCCGTGGCCAGATGCACCGCCGCCGGGCCACCTTCGTCCGCCCCAAGAGGACTTACGGCTCCATCAACCTCCGCATGAAGCAGCTGGCCAGCGGCGAGCTGCTGGAGGGTGGGGAAGCGGGCGAGGACGTGCCAGCCGGGACCAGCCGGGAACAGCCGGGACTGAGCCGGGACGTCAGAGGGAAGGCTTCCTCGCCCTTGGCTGTTCCGCGCGGCACCGACTAGGAACGCCGCGCCCTTTGACCTGAGGAAACGGCTCTCACTCTGCCGGCGTGGCGTTCTGCTGCGACGGGCGGCCCTGCCTTCCAGCGGGGATGCACAGCGGTGCAGGTAGCAGCCGAGGCTCGTCGTGGAGGAGGAGGAGGCACCGTGACTTCAAGCCCAGTTAGAGGGATCTACTTTAAACCAGTCGTAAAGGAGCTATTCTTCATCAAAATGGATTTTACTTGGTTTGTCTATACACAGAGAGGTAAGCCTTCTCCAGTGATGTGGATAAGAGCACATTTAGATATGTAAGGTCATGTACCGAGAATTGAGAGTTCCAATGTAATAATAAAATATTGAGATCTGTTTAATAAAAAAAGCACATTGTAGAAGCCAGCTGTTGGTGCCTGTTGCCACCACAGAAAGTCCTGCTAGCTTTCAGAGAATCAGGGGCAATGATTTTCCATTTACAGTAATGCTTTACTTTGTCATGCAGATATACAGATATTGTTGCAAAACAAAAGAGTCAAAGGGAACGGCTGCGGAATCACTATCTTTCTTGAGATGTCCTCATGTCACATATTGGTTTTGTCTTTAAAACTTTACACTGTGTCAAGTTTTAGAGACAGAGCTAATATGTTAGTGTAAATTACACAATATGGGCACTTAATTATGGGCACGTTTTAAAAATGATTGCCCCTCTTTCTTCTTACTTTGAAAATAAATGCATTCTGTTAGCATCACTTTCAGTGGTATCACAGAGTCAACCTATCTACCATGTTTAAAAATTAATACTGCTGTAAACACGTATTGGTCCAAAACATACAAATATGTATGGAAGTTATAGCGTGTGATTGTTCAAGGTCTATTCAGAGTTGCTGCAATTGCTTAACATTATGACTGCCCCAAACATATAGTATGTTCTTTGCTGTCACGATAAAACCTCACAGACTTCATTTAAAATGTCCACAGTTTGGTTAAATGTTTACATGCTGCTTTATGGGCAGAGCATTAGAACACTTTTACAGAATTCCTCCTATTGGGTGCTTGGATGCTAACCAGTCTATATTATATGTAAACACGTATTATTGTGATGTTAGGATACAATATGCCTTAATGAGTAATGCAGCCACTGTAAATTATATAATACATAAATATGATATGTTAATGTGTTAGGATCTATATAGTGCGCTCAATAGACAAGATTACTCTAGCCACAACGCACTCTGAGCCATTTCAACACCGCCTACACACACAGACAGACACACACACGTTCACACGTCACATAACTACTTTTGACGTAAAGGTTTTAGAGAACACTAATATTACAGCTATGTAAAACCAAACAGACGAGAAATATTAAGGATTACTAAATGCAAAAACATATTGAATTGAAGTAATCAGCGCTTATAGTTATAGTTTAAAGCTCATATTTGAATAAGCAACCTCAGTCTGCCAATGAATAGAATAGAGACCAGTTCATTTTGACCTTCTTTTTTTTAATATTTAGACTTTTTAGAACAAATAAGCCACTTTAGGCATGCTTCTAAATAAAGTATGTTTTGCTCCTATATACAGTATATATATTATATAATACAAATATTATTCAGCCTGAGAGCCTTTGTATTTAGATCACTTTTTATAATATGGGGTCTTGGAGAAAATATAATTGTCAGTACACAGGGAGTTGACAGCTGTCAAACTGGAGTGGTTGGCCTGCCAGAGAGGATGGCAAGACAGATATAAACAGCCCCACTGGCCCATGTGCCTTCAATACACTGTTTTGTTTGTGATTGCTTGCCACTTATTTATTTTAAGCCCACAAGAGGCAATTGAAAGCATGACACTGTATGTTAATTACAGTTAGAATCTTTTCATTAACTGCAAACTAACTTTAATGGTGACTTAATGCGGTGTGCCTGTTTTTAAAGTAATATCGCTTCATAATATGACACAGATTCATTGGCAGTGCAATGAGGCATTATAATGATGACAAAACGGTGTTCACTTTTGCTGTTCATATCTGAAGGGTAAACTTCTAGGAACACTAGTGAAGCATTATTGCTCTACTAAAATAAACTTCCTGTACGCTCTCCTGACTAACTCTTTACCAATTCTTTCCTCTCTTGTTGTTTTGTTTAAATTAATGGCAGCATACCATAGTGACAGCATTATTGTTAGGCAATTTCGGGTAGCAATGTAGCTGTGCTCACAAAATGGGGACACAAAAATCATTCCTTTCAATGAGCTGCTTTAGTGAAGTTCACCAGAAGTGATTGGATGGATAGAGTTTGTATCAAGATACTGTATTTTGGCTTCCCATGGGTCTTAAAGGGCCCGTAAAGACAGGCATCTCCGATAACTTGGCTGATTAGCCCACTCTGAGAAATGGCTGATGGCAACACTGTAATAAACCAATCAGTTATCCTGTCTAACAGGTGCAATATTAAGCCTACTCTAACTGACAGGAGTCAGGGATGTGAGATGTCAGTCAAACAGGGTGAAGTCTCAGTCCATTAACACAACATCACATAATCAACTCGTGCTGATCGTCCGATACATATACCCCTGTAAGCTTGTCTACTATCAGGATGTGTGGTAGTATTTTCATTGGCTGTTAGCATTGCCACTCACAAGTGTATCCGTATTTCCCGTGCAACACTAGTGCAGTGCTTTATTTAATAATTTCAGGCTTATGTTGATTAGTTTCCCAACAAATTCCTCAGTCTAATTGTAATGTACAACTTGGTTATTTAGTTATGTAGTCGTGCATGTAAATCAAAATATTGTACCTCTCCTATCAAGTAGACGGGTCTTGACACAGTTTGCCAGCGCTGTGTCTCAGACTTTACATACGTTAAGGCTGGCTGTGTGTGATGTGCACATGCCCAGACAGAGGTGCATGGTCTAGTCAGCAGTTTTATTGTGGCCCCTTTATAAAAAGCATTAGTTCTCTTAACCCCAATGCGCTTTGTTTTTCACTGTAGACCTCAAATCAGTAGCAACTGGTGCTAGTCATTTAAAGGTTCTCTAAAGCTTATGGCTGATAGAACACTGAAACAGGGAACATTCACTCAGAGCTAACAGTGTGCTTGACTGTCCCTTTTATAAACCTCCTGTAACAAGCATGGAGAACCCTTTTAACATGGCTTCCTGTCAAAAGAGATTAAGCGGGTCTTGAACCGCAGGTCCTAATTAAAGGGAAAATACCAGAACAAAGGGACTGGGAGCTAGTTAACTGTCGCCGGGATACATGGCAGGACTGTTCTGATTGGTGGGTTTAACACTAGCCACACAGAACTGGACACAATGGGAGTTCAGGAAACATAATTGGTGACTGGGTAGAATGGAGGCAGAAAAATTACCCTTTAGGAAAGGTTACCGTTATAGTGTGATATGTAGCCCGTCATCAATGGGTGACACGGTAGCCCAGTGGGCAGCACCGTGGCCTCACAGAAGGTCCCAGGTTCAAACCCTGGTCGTCCTGGCCTTTCTGTGTGGAGTTTGCATGTTCTTCGTGGGTTTGCTCTGGTTTTCCCCACATCAAAAAATACTGTCAGGTTAACTCTCTCCTGTCAGTGCCCTTGACCAGAGACACTGGCCTCTATCTGGAGTTGGTCCCTGTGTGTACCCCAGTGGCTGCCCACTGCTCCCTTGATGGATTGGTTAAATGCAAAGAACACATTTTGCTATGTGTATGTGACAATAAAAGCACATTTATCAGTAAGTCAATTCTAAATATGTTTTTATGCTGGCAAATGTATTAAAGAAATATGAGTGTATGATTGTGCACTGGTTCTATCCACAGTATAATTTATTTTTTTATTTTTAAATCAAGCTATGAAGCTATAATTGTGAATGAAAGACGATCAAACAAATTAATAAATGGAGGAATTAACAGACAATGAGCAGGCTGCATCAACAATAAAACAAGAGCATGTCCTTCCCTGGACCCTGACATGTTTGAATGTCAAGACCGAACATGAGTAGTCCGGTTACCGACACACAGAGAAAATCGATCTTTATTCTGTCGGCAGAGCAATGACTCTGTTACCATAGAAATTGTCTATTTATATCAAGGACTCTTGGTGGAATAGTTCTCAGATGTCCTGGAAAGTCCTTGTGAGGTTATAACAGCAGAACTCTGTTTTATGTCCCATTTTAAGGGAAAGCCATAACCGATGGCATACACTCTTCATCTACATTTCATTGGAAATAATGCAAAAACAAACTAATCTTATACATAAACTTGTAATATTAGAGCTTCACTGCTTCTGTTAATTTTTAGTATTTTGTAGACTAGCCGTTTCCAGGGAAACCCTGTTCACATTAGCTTTGCTCAAGCCATCTGGATGGCAAACCTATCAGCGACCATGTGGGTGTGGCTAAATGCAATGACTTTGAAGTCACACATTTTCTTTTGAATTGCGGTCGTGGTAGAGCTGAATTGAGCTGAAGCGATGCGAACAGATGTAACAAACTCGAAGTTAGCAGCCGTTCTCGAGAATGACTGACCCTGCCTTTAAAATCAGCTCCAATAATTTCACCTGAGGTTTAAGACAATTAGGATGCAACGACTGCAAACAATTCCCATTCACCAGGACAAGTAAATAGATAATATCCCAAGGTTCACTTGCTACCCCTCCCATTAGAACTGGCAAATGGCCGGAGATTTGTTTAAGCACATTTATAAATAAATGCCAGTGCCATTTTGTACAAATATTTATCCTCAGTACACAAGTACAGTATGGTGTGAGCATATGTTTTTGTCAATCCAGACTTGACCCAGCTGGTAAAGAAACTGCTGCATGTACAAAGTCAACATTCATCATAATGAGTTCAAGTTACAAAACTGCTAACATCACTATATACAGTATATACTGTAAATAATATAAGAACATTTTTTACAATACCCGTACAGGATTTTCACAATGAAACTCTTCATATAATATCAATGTTTAAATTACATGAAATAAATGTTGTCTTTCTAAATATAATGTATTGTACAGTATGTACACATAATGTAATAGGGGTTTTGACACACAACGGTTTAAAATACCTAGAAATTCCTCAAACTATGAGGGAGACATTGACTTAAAACATTTTGAAAGCTTAGGACAATAGTGGATGCTTGTTAAGAACTCATACACAAAACATGAGGAACATGAAGGAATAGCTACTTAAAAGGAAGATAGCCTACATACCAAACAGCATTGGACATTAAAGTAAATTGTACTGTGCTGTGCTACAACAATGGTGTATAGTAGACAAAAGGCATCGAACCCTGCATTTGCCTAATTTCACAGTGCTACCCATAATGTTGAAATGTAGCATTTGGTTAATCTTCGAGGGACCAGGGTCATTTTGCATAGTTCACAGCAGTATCATGTTCTTGTGGTGTTGGGCAGGTGTATTCTGATCAACACCTACAGGTAACAGTGTTTGTTGAATGTAAACGTTTTATATATGTTGCAATATTTCAGGATTTTTTTCACAGACATTTATGCCTTGCTGCTACAATATACAATTTCTGCTAATGGACACTTTCACTGAGCAAGATTCTGGGAACTAACCCCATTACAGCATTACAGTTTACTTCCATATTACAAATTCACATAGTTGTATTTATTTCATGACGGTTACCAGGTCCAGATTCAACCAATGGAAAAGTCTCAAAACTCTTCATATCTCGCATCCCCTATGGTGGGGATAAGACAGGGAGTGGGGCATTTTAAAAACAACCACTGTCTTAAAGCTGCAATATGTCATTAATACAATATTATTTTGTTGGAAATTGCTAACCATTGGAATTTGAGTCTTGCTAATTGCAGGTACTTTGTTTTGTCTACTGCAGGGAACACAGTTAAGATAATATTTACAGTGTGTGAATGTATGCAGGCTAAGTGATCATCTCTCACTAAAGCAAATCACAACAGTGCAAAATAATGAAGGACAGTAAAGGTTAACTTGTCAGCCATTCTCTCTCCAATTAGGTTTTTAGATGAATTGTCCTTGTAAAACCCTGCATTGGGCTTTTTGAACTGGGTAAATGCATGTACGTAGTATGCACAATTGTAAAACACAAACAGGTGTAGCATTTTACTTAAGGAATTATATGAATGTGGACAAGGCACAAGCATTGCCACAATGCAAAATGGCAGTTAATTTTCCATAATGAGTCATGCATGTCATATATCAATATTGTATATATTTGCCGTGTGCACACTATAGAAAATATTTCTGTTTTTTTTTTCTCTCAACATATTGAATGTACACAGTATAGAGGCTAATTGGTTAATAGTTAGCAAGAAAGTGATATATTACTTACAATGGTCATTCTGTTTTTTAACATATATGCATACTGTCTGCTCACTCATTCAGTGAAAGGGATATTGTGGTATTTTGTTAATGGGCTTTGAGGTTTCATGACTAGTGACTGAAACAAGTTCAAACTTGTGTTTTTAGAAAGGAGATGCTGTTGTACTGCATTTTCCTGTGTCGACTTTTTGGAGATACAAGGTTTTCATCAGCAATATGCTGACATGAATCCCCGCCCATACCCTCCAATCTCTGCTTCATTGCTTCCCTGATATAGCAATTTACACCATGTTCTTTGTGTTGGAAAAAGGCAATAACTGCAATGTCACTCCTCATAAAATTGGACATTGCAATTGATAAACCCAAGAAATTACTGCTGATGCTTTATATGATGTAATGATATACTTTAATGTATACTGGAAGTAAAACCATATAATGTAAAAATTAAGTATTGTTTTATGGACATGACAGTGAAACTGTTTCCACAGAAACATAACTATGTGTGAACATAGGTGCTCTCCAATAGCTTGGGAAATTGGGGTGAGTTACATGGCATTCAGAATGAGGATTCTGCTGCGTCCACTAAACTACCTGGATAATCATAATTAATATGTGAACATCAAGGGTGACAAATCAGGTCTCTAGGCTGTTCCAGCGACTGGGGTTGTAATACCACTTAGAAATGTGCCTGGTAATTGATTTCACCAAGCAACGGGACAGATTCAAAGGTCCAGTTTGACTGAAACAGTGAATCATTGCAACAGACATAACTGGGAACTTCATTATTGATTATTTTTGTAATTTGTGTGCAAAACCAAAAACGTCAAGGCTGGATACAATATATAATTGGCTTGTTGATAAAAAATTATTACCAGTTACATTTTAACCACCTGAATTTAGAAAGCACATACAGTAAATGTGGCCTGACATGTATTGCTAATGTTCCAATCAGATGATAAACAATGCTACGTTGTGTTTGACGCTGTTTTGTGATCTACGGTATGATCTGATAATCTTCTGTATTTTTCTGGGTATATGTTTCTAACTCTGTGACACAGATCGGATTGCAAATATTTGCTTTTTATAGTTACATATCGGATTTCATGTAGGAATCTTGCCCCAATATGACTTTGCTTAGGAAAGGCTTTAATATTTTACTGTTCCTCATACCAACCAAATGAAAAGGGGTTTTTAAGATGCAATTGATCTGATCTGCTTGACAATGTGTTACACAGTTATTTGTGTGGAATGCTTAGGTGTAGTTGATATGGATCCATTAGCAGTGTGTGTTTACTTGTAAAACATTAACATTAATTTTAACCTGTCAAACAAATCGTCAACAATCATATGCAAAATGGAATTATCCCAAAAAATCCCCTGAAATTTGATCCAAGTGTAATTTTGAAAGGCTAAACGCATCCATCACCATCGTTTTATGAATTTTGGATATAGATATTACCTACAACTAATTAATGTGGAATTTAAAACAAAATGGATAACAAGTTCATCCTTTTATTAGTTGATACTTTTTAACAACATCGCTCCCTTTAAGATTAGTCAGAAATGTATATCCTGCCTCAGATGTCATTGACATTCTGAGGCAGGATATAAAAGACTGTACTGGGTGCCTAAGTATAGGCTGGTGAATCTGCATGTTTAAGTGTGTGACAATGTGATGGCGGTATATTGAGAAGCTGTATTATGTAACAGTGAAGTTGATTTTTACATCTTGTTTTGTTTACATGACCAATAAATTATTGTTTTGCTGTTGTTTATAAGCTAGCCTGTGTAAGTGTGTAGATCCATGATTGGTTTCATATGGGTTCTAAACTATGACAGTCATGCATGATCTAACTTTGTGTATGTATGGTCTTCTTTGTGAGTGTGCCCTATATCCTTATAGTAAGAATAATGAGATCATCTATTTCAGGTGATTGAGAAGTTTCTAGTTTGAACCCCACTAACTCCTCCTCGGTGTTAAGGTGTCCTTGGGTAAAACACCCAACCCTAATCGCTCCCAGTGGTTAGATGGAGCCTTGCATGGCTGACATCACCATTGGTGTATGAATGTATGTGTGAATGGGTGAATGTGAGGCAATATTGTAAAGCACTGAGTGGCTGGAACATTATAAAAGCTCTATATAAATGCATTCCATTTACCATCTTATTTTGATTTGAACAACTAGTCATGCAAATTAATTTGATAGAAAATGTCTTATAATTTCCCGTCATTATTCTTCTCTCTTTGGAACATTCACATGGTCATTCAGCCAAGACACATTTACATTTTTATGAAAGTGACTCTTCTGAGACTGAGACACCCGTGGCTGAGTGATGCTGACAAATACTTTATAGGACTTTAGAGACAATTTAATAGAAAATGCTCTATGATATTATCTCCTATGGTTGTCTTTATACAAGTCTAGCTTTTTGAAGGTGCCTGTGTGTGTGTGTGGAGGGGAGTGTTTCAGATTGTACCATAAATACACTTGTTTTTACAACTGTTTTCACACCCTTTTTCAGAAGTTAGTGTGGCCTTTTATTGTGACCAATCCGCACACCTGTGCAATAATAATTCTGTTTAATCAGCATCTTGATATGCCACACATGTCAGTGTTTACTAATATGAATAACAAATGTGTTGACCAAATTTGAGAGAAAACATTTTTATTCATAACAAAATAATTGACTTCAACTCATGAAAATAGTGTTGCATTATCTATCTATCTATCTGTCTGTCTGTCTGAAGTGCATTGGCATGCATCGATCTGCTCAATCATTCCCATTGTCTCTTAACACCTCTCTCATTCTCTCACTGTCTGACACGTTATCCAGCTGTCAATGTTTCAACCCACAGAAAGACGACTTGCTATTAGGAGAAAACAAGAGCTTTGGATTTAACGTTTCTTTAGATAAATTCAGTCATATTTACTATTTATAGATTTACATATTGTAATCTATACAATCATTATAAAAATTGAGTATTTAATATTGACCTTTATTTGTAAAGCATATTTATTTAATAGGAATATGGTTAACAAGATTTCTTCTGGGTCTGAAAGCATGGTTTGTAACGGCTGGTTCACTGTAACCTGAAGAATTGCAGTAAGCTCTAGAGTGTTCCAGACAATGAACTGAACATGTATGCAGAGGCAGAACAGCACAGTGATGTGTGTGCATGGCAGAGGTGTAATGTAGACAGTGCAACTGGGTCGTATCATGTGTGTGCTTAAGCTGCGGTTCTGAGCCCTAGCTGGAAGCAAGATATAGCTAGCTAGAGATAGCAGAGTGCCTGGAGCCTTTGGGAATAACAGCAGCATCACAGAGAGAGAGAATAAAAGGTGAAAATTGCATTGATGTGGAGATCAGACAGAAAGAGGACAGTTAAAATATAATTGCAGAAAATTGCTAGATAGGTTTGTGCTCATGTGCTTATTCATGTATAGAATTTACTTTTAATTTAGATTATTTTGCAATATTCAAATTAATTTGCTAAATTATAAAGCTGCATTACCTTACTCTGATTATTCATTGTTTGACCTTTAGATGGCAACACATTTAGGTAAAACCCCTCCTGCTCCTCTCCTTCGCACATGGTGTCACATAACCCGCCTGCTGCACCACACACCATCCCAGCCTTTACCATTTGTGTCCACTTTGGGGGGCGGAGCTTCTGAGGGAGCACCCTATGGCTTTGAAGAGAGAGTTGTATTTGTTTTGGGGAAAATGGTAGGATGAATATTTGAAAAAGTAAATACATAAAAAAAAAATACATATAGATTAGGGTGCTGGAAGAACAGAAGATGGGAAAACAACAGAATAAAGGTTTAAAACAAGTAGAGGGAAAGAGATAACTGCATGCAGAGATGGGTAGAGGGAGAAAACAAAGAAACATTGAGAGAGAAATGCAAAGCACAAATATAACTGAGGAAAGAGGGCTATATGCTATAAACAAAATTGGGATATTAGCAGCCAGACAAGTGTTCTGAAAGACGCACAGTAGGCTTAGGGTATATAGGCTAACCCTCACAAATCTCATATAAACCTACATGCAGAAAAACAAAAACATAATAGTAGTAAAATATCAGAAAGTCATGCTCATTAAAGTCTTTATCAAAATGCAAACATGGCATAGAGCAGGGGTGGGCAATTATTTTCACTTGGGGGCCACATTGAAAACGTCAGAGAACTTTGCGGGACATGTTACTTTGTTAACACATTTTAAAATAAAACACAAAACAGCTGACTTTGTTAACTTGCATATGAATATAGGCAATTCCTATGCAACACCATTTTCATAATCAAACGTAACAGTTCACTTTAACTATGTTTTCTTTTACACAGCAGTAAATAAAGTAACATTCCACAGAGCTCGTCAAGTAATTTTATGTTGTATTATTATTATTTTTATGTTTGATGTACCGGGCGGGCCGGGTAGAACGTCTCAAAGGGCCGCATCCAGCCCCCGGGCCTGACTTTGCCCAGGCCTGATCTACACATTGCCCGGGACCATGACAGCATCTCCCCTTGACGACACTCCCCCACCGAGCAGGGAACGTCCAACACACATCCATTGGCTCTGCACACAGAACTCTGCAGAAGTGGCTGTCAAACTGTGGGTCAGGACCCACAGGTGGGTCACTGAGTGGGAGTGAGTGGGTCCAAAAATTGCAAGCGGCCATTGATTGAATGAAGAATATCAATGAAAGGCTTCCTTATGAAAAGCTTTACTATCGTTGTTCCACTCAATGGTCGTGAGTAAGGTTGTGGCAAAATATCCTTATTCCAAATTAGATCAAATCATATTTAGCTGCATACACACCACACCATAGATTCTGGAGCCCTCTGCTCCAAAATATTTGAGCACATATAGCATTAGCCTCTATTAGCACACACAGGTATAGCATTAGGTAAAATGGATAGGTTTTTGAAAATTATGTTACCGGTACTTAGTGTTTGGTGGGTCTCTAAATAAATGTGTCCTCTCTAGGTGGGTCTTTGCACACAACAGTTTTGTGGAACCCCTGCTCTACAGTATGCATAGAGATTTAAAAAAGCCAACTAATACATATTTTAGGCTAGTTGATGATATATATATTTTATTAACTCCTCAGATATTTATACACACAAATGTCTTTGGACAAATATTACGCCGAAGAACATCTATGGTGGTTTATATTATTGGTTTTGTCTTTTGAGTGTTACTATAGCAATTAATTTATAAACCGGTTCATATAGAAATGTTCAAAATGAATACTGCTGTAAGTATAATTTGAGAATTGCAACAAGTGGTGGCAAAAAAAAAGCACAAAAATAGACAACCCAAAAACCCACCCCATCCATCTCTGCTTCTTCCCTCTGGAGCTTGGTCTGCCATTGCAAAGCGTCATTGAAAAACCTGTTGTAGTTGTGTGTGAGTGCATTCATGGGAGTGACAGGCAAAGTAGATTGGCCGGACCAATCAAGGAATCTGGTCAGAATTATTTGGGGGCACCATCAAAAGTCTAAATCCCTATAGAGGCCGGGGCTATCAAACAGAACAGATATGACTCTCACAGAGCATTTCATTCACTGATAGTTGATAATGGGTACGGCAGTTTAAAGAAACAACATTAAATGTACAGCTCCTAAATACAACATATACAGATACAACATCTTTAAAAACAGAATTTTCGCAATCCACACTAGTTTTAAAACACTAGAGGGAGGCATTACAATATGTAATAGGGCTGCCATAATGTAATTTTATCATGACAAAATGAGCCCAAATAAAGGATTTCAGAATGACTCCAAGTCCTTGGTCCAAACTATATTTAGCTGTATCAATAAATATACATAATCAACAAAAGTAGTCAGCTTTAAATATCAAAGAGATGGGAAATAACACTAGAGGATAATAAGTAGTATAAAAGTAAAGGCAGCAATATTATTTTCAGTTCGTCTCATCCTGAATTGCACCGGCTCCCGGTGCAGAACCGTTTCCACCCGTCAAAAGGCACTTCTTCGATTTACTGTAAAAATGCTCTCCTCGTCAGCAGGAGGGCCTGTCACCACAACAGCCCGGCTGTTTGAGTCTCTTGCAGGGGACACAGTATGGATGGGTGAGCTAAAAAGACTTGTGATGCTGTCACTGGGCTGTTAATAAATAGTGAGCCATGTTGCAACAGGGGGTTGTTTTTCCCCTCCAGTTACCTGCGAGGGATCTGGCAACTGCAGGACACAAAGAAGAATAGTGTAAATGCCTTGTTGAGAGAGAACATGCTTCTCCCTGCCACACAGTGTAGTTATTACCTTTCACAGTCTTTGGCTTTTTCTTTTTTCCTCTTTCCTTTTCCTCTTTGTCTTTTCCTGCAGGAATGCCGAAAGGTGTTAAGAGTGTTACACACACGCTCACACATCACACTGAAATCAAACTCTCAAAAATATAAAGTTCTTACCTTTGGACTGTTATAATGGGCTTCCTGACTCTGTGAGGATTATAATAACATAAATGAAATGAGTCATTCACTGCAACACAATATTTGTGTTTATATGAATATATTATGTCTATGAATGATGAAGACAAATATACACATTAAAGAACACATTCTCTGTCCCCAATAAATAGTTGTCAACACAAATGTTATGACAATAAACCCTTTATTTTCTGTACATGGCATTAGTGTCTGTTCTCATTAACACAAAGCCAAATCCAACCATTTAAAACACTTCAATGCACAAGTAGTAAGGTACTTGGCCCATCCCTTATAATCCTTACAATTCATCTTAACTTGCATACAAGTTCATGTTTCTAATGTCTTAGAAATGTTAAAGTAGTTTTTAACTCCAAAACTAGTGTTCACTTCTCTTACCTACATCCACATGTTCGATGCTCCATAAAAGTCATCTCAACATAATCCTTACCCTGCTCTGCTGGTTTGATTTTCAATAACTGAGGAAGAAAGTAAATGGTAAATGGTAAATGGGCGCATTTATATAGCGCTTTTATCCAAAGCGCTTTACAGTATTTTGCCTGACATTCACCCAGTCACACACACATTCATACACCGATAAAGTAGGGGTCAAAAGAGAGCCACAAAGTTCTACAGTAAGTTTCTGCGGGTAGCAAGTATTTCAACAGCTCTCCTTACCTGCATGGTAACGTTTGACGTGAGGGTTGGATAGCACTCCAAATTCTCGTCGCCACAGCAACCGGCACAGCGCACCAAGGGTACGCAGGAGGGGCTGTAGATGTGTTCCACCTCCCCAGGATACTCTTTCACCACCTCCACCAACTTCTCAATGGTGCGACAGTAGCTGCGGCCCCACACCTCTTGGAACACCATCACTGTGGAGGAAAGGCACACCAGGTCCGGGTCACGGACGGAAGGCTGCAATCCAGAGCCATGTAAAGAGAGAGTTGTGTCATCTCTGTGCACTCCAATGCACAGTTTTTTTTTTCTCACAGCAATGGCGGATCGTGGCGTCTCAAAACAGTTCCCGGAAGTTAGCCGCCAATAGTAAAAGTGTTCTGTATAAATTATATTGTAAATGTAAATCTGTACATTTATTGACTACTAATTACCAAATAATTTTGGTAACAAAAAGTTATATATCTGTATATTGATTTACACTGCCCACCAAGCACTTCCTGGAGCTGTTGTGCCATAGGTTTGACTCTCCATGAACCATGTGAACCATGTTGAAAATGTGGAACTTCCACTGGCGTAACTCTCTCTTTTCATGGCTCTATACGAAACGTGTCGCATACTTTTCAACACAGGGCATCACAGGCGTATATTGTATTAAAGTATAGTCGACATGGGTTCCCTTAATGTTTCTAATTCGAAACCTGTAATGAACACATTTAACACATTTTGCTCTATAAAATAATTAATTGAATTACACCTGGTAATATCTCAGATGGGAATTCCAAAGCCATTATATGCCTTATAGTTTTTGTGTGTGGCTCAGGAATCCAAAATACAAAAAGTTTTGATCTGTGAAGATAATATTGTTCAACAAAACATGTTGTTTTAGGCTTAACACAGAGCTTTATTTTCTCCCTGTGGGAATACTGCTTCGGAGTTCTAGCTAGGGAACCCCTGCCCTGGCTGGCCTTCAAAAGGGGATCGTCTCGGATGTGAGTGGAAGCATATTTGCATATGAAAGAAGGTAATTATGACTTAGATTTAACATTTTATTTTATGCTTGCTGATTTGATCTTGTGTGTGTGTGTGTGTGTGCGTGTGTGTGTGTGTGTGTGTGTGTGCCCTTAAAAGGTTAATGTAAACAACTGGAACATGCTACTTGTACTGCACAAATAGTTTACGTTCCACAATATCAATAACAAAAAGTACAGTCATGTATTTAAGATGCATAATGCCATAACAGCAGAACATGTCTATACAAACCCTCCACCGACATGCCTGTGAGGATCCTGTTTTCATTTTTAAAGAAAAGATAAATGCTTGTGTTGTGCATGCTTTCCTGTGGGAGTATATGTGTGAAAGAATCCCCATTGCATGGTCAGTGAGGGGGGGGGGACAGGGCTGATTACGCATGAACAAGCAGAGAAAGCAGAGAAAGCAGAGTAAACAAACACTGGAAACATGACCATGAGCAGAACCTGGCTAGAGCCTGAGCCCCAGTGCCTCACTTGCACCTCGGGGACAAGCGCGACCCCAGGGTCAGCGAATGGAGCCTCATACTACAACAGCTGTTTATAAAGGGCAGACAGGCTGGGAGAGAGTGGCAGAGCAGGGATCCACAGCAGGGAGATATTCTAGTCGTGCACGCCGTAATGTTGGCAGCGCAGGGCGACGGGCCAATCAGGTTACCCGGTTGTGTGTCAGTAAAATAACGAGATCCTCTGCTGCCCATCTTCTCAGTTTTCCGACTACCAGGGTAGATTTAAGGCCTAGATGTCTCCATATTTTATGTCACGCCTTTGATTTATAGCGCAGTGTAAACAGACAGGGCACGAGTGGGAGGCAAGACGAGCACAGGATGTGATGCTGTGAGCTCCACCATTAGCCCCTGCATTAACCCCTGTGGGGTTCCCTTGGACGTCCATACTACTGACCTTGGATAATCCCTGCCTGTCCAGACATGCCACGTTTTTTTTGCTCTCTAATGTCAGGCCTAATGACTTATTAGACAGCGTTCAACGACCGCCCATTTGTCTCTCAGTACATGGATATAAACACAATGATAAAACATGTTAAAGGTATAATCATAGTCATTCTGGAGAAGGCTTCCATGCAGGCAGCTAGCAGACCATGAGTAGATGTTCGCTAAATTAACAAAAAGTGTATTAGATGACTATGCCTTTAAATGTTAAATCTACAACATACAATAATATTAGCAATTTGTGTCTGTTTGGGGAACCTACCTTCAGATGTACTGTTGTTTATACTTGAAGTTGGTATGCTCTGCAAAAGTGGAAAGGAGGTTTCTGTTAGCAAAACAATGAATGTACTTGTCAGTAACACAACTATAATTCACCCATATACTGTTTTTAACACAAACCCTGTTTCCTGTGGTGTAATATTCAGCTCCTACACACACACAGACTATCCAAATGGTCCTCCTAAACATCTGTCAGTTAAGCAGTATTGTGGCAGCCAGTAATATTTGTATGTTGCTTCTCCTCTGTAGCATGACAGGCTCATATCAGCAGGAACAATCCATCTGCAAGTTGACCCTTATCCTCGTGTTACAGGAATGGTTCAGGCCATCCTCCCTTTTCATGTTTAACTGGACAGCTGTACGGTTATCAGGACAAGACATACAGTTGTTTCTGGGACAGCAGTGAGGCTCCATGGCCAGGAATCCACTAACTAAGTGGGTAGGGCAGAGAAAAACCGCAGGGTGCAATAATCCACAATACCACAATGTTCTTTACGCACAGCATCATAAACTCAATTTACATCAGTGAGATGTTGATTTATATCTTTATTCTCCCTGGCAGCAAAGCAGTATGATACATCAAAGCCTTTCCCCGGTTAATTGGCATATTTAGCTTGTGTCTTTGCTGAGGGGTTTAGTACAGAGGTTGTTCTACAGCCATTTCCACTTGATAGAGGAATTGTGTTTTGCTGGGGTTGGTGTATGGTGGAATGGGGGGTTCATGGCGATGACCCAAATTAAGCCTGCCTCTTCACCTGTGGTTGAGATGCTGACTGGCGAGCTGGAAATTTGCTCAAATTAATATAACAAATAAACTGGCTTCAAAATTGGCAGCAAACACATTTAGCATTTGCTGTTTTTCCATCAATTTCTATATTCACCATTCTACTGGAGCAATGGAAGTCAACAATACATTTGTAATATGAATTACAAATGTTACAGTACAATCTAAAACTAAATCTAAATTTGCATGTAGAGAACTATGGCATCTCTTTTCATAAACAGAATCTGTCTGGCAATGGTCGACTGAGGTCCCATGTTAAATGCAGTAACAGCAGCAGCAGATGGTAAGTGTGACACGTGCCTGATTCTAGAGCTATTAAAAAAATGTTTTCCTATTTTCCCAGAATTAATGATGACAGTTAGCTAGAGGCAGCATTGTGAAAGACGCTGTGGTTATTCTCTCCCCACTCCAAACAGCTCAACTGTGTCATCATTAACGTCCTTACATAACACCAACTGCAGCAGTTAGCATGTCTAGGGAACAAAATATGATGAGGCCCAAAGAGGTCGTTACGGATTGCTTGGCTATCAATACTGGAGGGCATGAGCTGGTCCTTTTAATGATTGTTCGTCATGACAGGTGTACTATACTAATCTACCCAACCCAAGCTTCCCAGCCAAGCTAAAAACCTGGCCCTGGCTAAAAACCAACAGAAGGAGTGTTGCTCCTTCTGTTGGAGGAACACTCCTATGCTGTAGGTATAGGTAAAATATGGGTGCCAAGAAGACAACGAGGAGATAGCAATAATACCACACTTGGGATTCAGGCCAGTAGAGCACCTGCCTTAGCTAAGTGGACATGTGACATGTTGAGAGCTATAGAGATAATGCGCTATAGAAGAACAAGCAAACAAGCAGGGAATAAAATAAAAACAAAAATCTTCTCAACTCTAAATACTACTCAGATATGGAATTCCCATGCTTTTCATCAAGCGCGTAGACCATCATACCTATCCTCAGCTTCAAGCAAGGCAAGGCCGGGTTTGGGTTGTGTTATGTATAAATGACGTTGGGGAACCGACAGTGGCCGCGTCATGTCAGGCATGACGTTACCCAGCTGGGGCTCTCAAGGGTGGTCAGGTCAGGGCTTGCAGAGTAGTAGCACCCTGTCTGACAACACCAACCCAACTTAGCAGAGCAAAATGTGCCTTTTGTTCAAGAATACGGATGAAAGGAAGCTTTTATACATGCTTTGGTCTGATATCTGGATCAGTATCAGTGACAATTGGACAGTTGTAACCGATCTATGGGGCTAATCCAATTCAATTAATTTACACGCGTAGGTCTACTGTCAAGCATCAGCCATGTCTAACCTACCCAGGCCACACTATCAGCAGCAGGTTTCTAAAATGCATCAAAGTCCTAAAATAGAGATTGGCTGTAATTTACTTTGCAGCTTAACTTAAAACTTAATTTAACACTGGAATCGGATCGGTACTCATGCATGCATGCATGCCTCGTAAATAAACAAGATTCAACCTCGTTACAGTAAATACGGTTTTATTAGACAGAAAGGAGCAAATGACACAGAATAAGTCTAAATCCGTAGACATACTGTTAGATAAAGACCATTTCCTCAGTGGATGTCATTAATGCATGCACGGATATACGCACACACACACACACACACACACACATACACAGAGACCACATAAAACACATGCAGCATGCACAAACACAAACACAGGTCTTCAGATAAGGCTGAATAGCAGTAATTGTGGTCCCTATTACAGTAAATGCTGCACTCCCTGTGTAAACCACAGTAAATTACATCCAGATGGGAGATTAAAGAATGCAGAGGAGATGGCTGCCCCAAGCGCCACTGTTCTCTGCGCTCTGCCATAGGAGGAAGGAGAAATCCATATTTCCTGATTGCAACTGCGCCTCTCCCTTGGGTCAGGGCATTACAACGAAAGAGGCGTTGCCACGGCAACAAGCCACAGCCCCAGCTCCATCAGTGTGTCAGGTCACTGACTATGGCGCAAGTTGTATTTGACTTGGGCAATGCGTGCATGTGCGTGCACATGTCCATGAGAAACATGGGGTAGTGTCTGAATGAGTAAATAAATGAATAAACAAGGTACATTATTTGAAAATGCAGATACAACAACAAAGAGAAGACAAAGTGTGTGAGAGAGAGAGAGAGAGAGAGAGAGAGAGAGAGAGAGAGAGAGAGAGAGAGAGAGAGAGAGAGAGAGAGA
>JAODUE010019422.1:0-24379 GCA_027564755.1 Amblyopsis hoosieri | reverse complement strand
GGGGATGTTTTTCAGCGGCAGGAACTGGGAGACTAGTCAGGATCGAGGGAAAGATGAATGCAGCAATGTACAGAGACCTCCCGGATCAAAACCTGCTCCAGAGTGCTCTGGACCTCAGACTGGGGCAAAGGTTCATCGTCCAACAGGACAACGACCCTAAGCACACAGACAAAATAACAAAGGAGTGGGTTCGGGTCAACTCTGAATGTCCTTGAGTGGCCCAGCCAGAGTCCAGACTTGAACTTGATTGAACATCTCTGGAGATATCTGAAAATGGCTGTGCACAGACGCTCCCCATCAAACCTGATAGAGCTTGAAAAGTCCTGCAAAGAAGAATGGGAGAAACTGCCCAAAAGTAGGTGTGCCAAGCTTGTAGCATCATACACAAAAAGAATTGAGGCTGTAATTGCTGCCAGAGGTGCTTCAAGTATTGAGCAAAGGCTGTGAATACTTATGTACATGTGATATGTTTTAATTTTCAATAAATAAGCAAAATGTCTAAGTACTTTTTTCCACTTTGTCATTATGGGATATTGTGTGTAGAGTTTTGAGGGGGGGGGGAAGATCGCAATCTATTTTGGAACAAGGCTGTAACATAACAAAATGTGGACAAAGAAGCGCTGTGGTTCTATACTTTCCAGATGCACCGTTGCCTCTAAACTCAACACTCAAAAGGCACATCTGTCAATGTTTGTTACGTAGGATATCATAAAGCACCGCACCGCTTACCAAGAACCACCAGCTTAGACTCAAGAGACTTGATATGGATGATGTAGAAGGCACCAGCAAAAACAGCCAAGGCAACCAGCATCATTGGTGAGCTGATACTGTGGCAGAAAATGGAAACAGGAATTTGTTTTAATATCAATTATCTTCGATGCAATAATCAGTGTACTATTTGGTATGTCTTATCACATCAGGTATTTCACACGTTGTCTGTATTGTCTACGCATTTAAAACAAATGTTGAAAAATATCATTCACAAACTGTATATAGTTTTAGATTGCAAGAAACCCATTTGATTGACAAGCATTAAAAAGAGAATTTTAAGAGCTAGAAATGTAGTGTGATGTTTTATACATGCCATAGACACCCATCAGCTATCAGCAAGGCAAATACTCTTGAGTATATCTGCCCTTGATAACAGCCTCTGCCTCTTATAAATCAATTAAACATGCCCAAAGCTTCCTAACCAATCATAGACCCCATTTCCTAGTGGGTGCTCTGAATCTACCTTGCATGTCAATCACATGAATGCTTACACACAGCTAAAACAGGTTTGTCAATGGGCTTCATAATGGCAGACCAACGAGTTCGAGACAAAGCAAGCAAAAAAGATGTGGAAGGTTTCAAGGTTGGTGATGTACAAAATCTTGCTCTTATGTCATTTTTTTGCTAGCTCTCACCGCAACTCTCAAATTCTACCCACAGCAGCTGTATAAGTCATATTTTTTTAAACTATTTTGTTCTTACATGCAGTAAAGGATGAGGCCCAGGAAGATGAAGGTGTAGTTGCTATTGTATGTGTCCACGTTTCTAACCACCCTTTGACACATCTCCCCGAAGTTACGGGGTTTGGAGAACTTGCGCTGGTCTACGAAGCTAGCCCATGGTCGAATTGACATTCGGCGCTTATCAAACCATTCCTTCATTGTACTGACAGAGAGGCCTTTTGGGAGCCAGAGTCTGGGAAGAGATGCATGGAGACATTAAGAAAACATTTGCAAACTAGATGCCTTTTGGCAGCCAGTGTCTGGGAAGAGAGAGATAGAGACATTAAGAAAACCTTTGCAAACTGGATATCAAATTTGTTGCAAAAAGTGAAAATGTTTAGCCTATTCACAATGGTCTTACCAGGTTAACTTCTGTCAGCCTTACCCGTCTTACAATTAATTAACTGCACTCTGCAAAACCTGATTAAGCAGCTCTTACTTTGCTAGGATTCCAGTTCCACCTGTTCCAGTAGGCCTAGCCTCTTCTGCCCCGAACAAATCTCCAGATTTGCTGTCCATGTCTACAAGGCAGTTCTCTCCTTTCGGGGCTCCAGACAGCATTTATGCACTGCTTCTTGTAATCGTGCAAAAAAAGTTGCACAGAACCCTTGTATAAGTAACAAAACTATATAATTGTATCTAGTCATCATAATGAATGTGACGACTGACATTTAAATAGGCGTTCTTCCCGTATTATGTTGTAAGGTAAAGTGTGTCCTAATGGAAAGTTTGAGACAACAAAGGGCAAGGGGAGGTCCTTTGCCACATCAGCTAACACATGACTTTAAGCGACAGTTTTGTACATTTTGAAACATTTTAACATTATAACATTTTTTAATGTTAAATAAATAATGCAAAATTAATTTTAGTTAAGCTTACATCATCAGGATTAACGTCACCACTCAACATAAATTAGTTTACATAGAGTAAAGTAGTTTACATGGATACATACTATTAGTGCAAAATAAAATACGTATTTTCAGGACAGGACGTTACGCTATGTCAGCCATCACTGGTCATTATTTTAATGATCCTTTTTGCAGTATGTAGCCTACTCACAAAATAAGTTGACGACGCCTGGATGTGTTATGTTGTTATTGCTACTCTCCGGATATGATGTGGAGCAATATGTACAACCTCCGGGTAGTTGAATAAAAATACCACCACCTGCTGACAGTAGTGCAAAGTACACCAGGTTAACAGTTTATAATCACTCGCTTTGGATCGTAGGTCCGCGCAGAATTGGTGCCTGCAATAACTTTACAAAGTATTCCCGCATTGATCTTGGAATTAAGTTTTCACAGAGACACTGGAGACTTTGGTTTTATTTCTGCTGACATCACGTCATCTGCTAGAGAACGCTGCGATTGGTCGATCTTTGTTGTTGTGCCAGAACAGCACGTCCAAGTTGTTGTTGACAGATAACAGAAGGACGACGGTGAGGTGGGGATAAATGTACATTGTACATGCAATACTTATATTTTCCTAGTATATGAATAATAAGAATAACAATGATTCTGGACATTGGGCCGCAAGCTATTGTTGTTGGCCGTTACATTACCGTAGGCCTACTGTACTGCTACGGTACCGTACCAGTACAGTGTATGCAACTGCCAAACATTACAATTTACTTTGTCAAAGGCATAGTGCATGCGGTAAATGATATTATAGCAGAGATTGTTATTATTTTGCTGCAGTTATTATGACCCTTTGTCATTAGTCGACTAATGTTTGTCGTTATTCTGTTTTCTTTCTTTTTTTTTCAGCGGAACGTGACTAGTTACGTAAGGGTCACGCGCATTCATTTTGCGCGTTCCTGGTTGTAGAAGACTGACTTGTAATTTCTGCCTTGGAAAACCTTCACTTTCATCCAGTGAAATCGCAATAACATTGCGTTTACATATAACACATTTGTTTTGCATTGCTTATAGAACAGCGTCGCGTTAAATAGGTATGTTGTTGCTATGCTATATGACAGTACATTGTTAAGCGTGTTCGGTTATGTTTGATCGTTGGTACCGTAGTGTTAACATTACCGTAGCCACAAAACCGTGTGTTGTGTTATGCCCTCGATTGGGTCCCCATCGTGGTTTGGTTCCCTTTAATATAAGATGCAGACTGCAGTTTATTTCTTTAGAATAAACATTATCTTTATATAATCATTGCATCTTACCAGCTGTACCAGGACATTTGTCTTTTAAACATTGCACTCAACAGAATAGTAGCAACAACTGGTCCAGTATGCTGACCAATAGACTATATCATATAGCTGTCACCACGACATCGATCAAATGCTTTCTAAAAGAAAATCAACAAAACGTTCAGGAAGCGAAGCGATTGCATACTGTAGTGTGATATGCGCAGTCCAGTCCAAAATCGGCCCAATTCACGGTGGGAACTCAATCGAGGGCATAACCGGTCTTTGCTTAACGTTGGATACGGTTTTGTCAACGTCGCTTAAGATGTAGCTGCATTTATTACCCTACTTAACTTGTCAACAGTCATGTCATTCTTTGTTTGTAAAATGCTTTATATCTTTACAGCATCGACCCTGGCGAGAGTTTTACAAGGACTACGCTGTGATAATGGCAGTGGCCCATCATCCTAACTACTCTCGTAGGGACTCCCTGTACTGGGACGAAACAGAATGTCTCAACTATTATGGGATGCTGTCCCTTCATGAAATCTTTGAAATAGTTGGTTCTCAACTAACAGAAATGGACATTGATGTGTTGTCTTTTCTTCTTGAAGAGACGTCTTCTTGTCAGCACCCTCTTGACCCAGCAGGCTGGACAGTTGAGCCCCAGGAGGGAGATGAAGACCACCCTGGAGTGTCCCCAAGCCCTGCACTGCTAAATGCCTGGAGGAGGCTACAGCCACAGGCCCCTCCTTGTCCAATAGCTGCTTTTCACAAGCCTAAAACTGGCTTGGACCTACTTTTGGAGCTGGAGAAGCGAGACTATCTCAGTGAGGGCAAATTGGAGCCGCTACTGCAGCTACTGAGAGTCCTCACCCGGCATGACCTCCTGCCTTTTGTGTCGCGCAAGAGGAGGAGGACAGGTAAGGTCCTCACTGAGTCTTTGGGTTATAGTAAACGCTATGTCAGCTCACGTTCAAATGAGAAGTGCATGTAACATGCGCAATTTCATTTCCCAGTATCTCCAGAGCGAATCGGTCAGAACTATGGAACCCAGAACAGAGGATTGGCTTGCTCCTCAGCTCTGCCCGACAACTGTGGACAGACTGAGATGCCTTTACCAACTATTTCACAGCACTGGAGAGCTAGTGAGTACAGTTATAATGCATGGTGTGGTGCCAGTCCAGTGATTTGTTATACGACAGAATATGATACAGAATACACACATTCTGTGATGCTGCAGTACCCCCCCACCCCCAGCTCAAGTATGTCTTTCTTTAGGGATTAGTGAGTGCTAACGAAGTGGTTGAAATGGTAGTGTATAAGAGCTACGGTCTAATGTATAGGTGTAGTCAGATTTTGCAAGCTAAATGTAAGATAATACACAAATTCAACAAATTATCTCCATGCATTTTGCTCTCTTACCGTTCTCTGTGCGTGTTGAAAAAATGATTAGACACCTCTACACAGCCCTGGCTCCGTAAATAGGAACGTCAACAGAGTGGCGACCGCTGCTCATGTCAACAAAGCCGTAATACTGTGCTTTGCTTCACAATGCATTTCAATGTGTGAGGTGGCACCACGGAGGGCCGCCGAGTGATAATGTTTTTATTTGAGCTCGAAGTTATCAAGCATATTTTGTAGGGCTGAGCGATTCATTGTTTTCAAACTGAAACTGTGATTTGAAACAATGCGATTAGCACATGGCAAGGCATGCGATTTATATACGCATGCAGCACATCTGACCCAGTTTTTCTGTAGTATCAATGGTTGTATAAATGCATGCGGTCCTCCTTGTTTGACGGTAATTTCAACTAAGCGACACAGTGCTCCTCTACCAGTAGTGCTCTGAAATTCACGACGATGTACGTAGGCTACACAACAACAACACGTGAAAATGTAATCAAATCCTGAAGAAAAGCAGCACTTCGGTGTAGGCTACCTTAACACAGCAGAAGCAATGAATAGGCTGTGTTTATACCTGCATTTGTTCAATCTCTAACAGGCAAGCCAATTTGGAAAATCTAAAGTTAGAGAGCTAAACATTTTGGCTAAAATGATTTCAATAATTCTCTATTATTTTAGGGTTGCTGAAATGCAATTTAGGTGTGCTTGAGCACATCTAAAGAAAAAAAAGTGGTCGCATGTCCTAAAATGCAACAAATACATGCTTAAAGAAATTAGTCTTGTATTTTTATGATCTCATCTTTTCATTTGAATATAGAGGTTAATATTTTGATGCCATCTCATGTGGTAATGCTCCATAAAATGTTTTAAATTTTACATATATTGAACTCAAATCTTTACTTTAAAAAATGTATATCGCAAATCAAATCGCAATGGCAATGTGTTTCCAAAATAATTCAGCCCTAACATTCTTGAGAATGAATGACTGACCCTGCCTTTTAAGAAGGTCATTTTGATGCCCTGTAGTGTATTCGCATACTATCTGAGAAGCGATGGTGTTTGTCTCCATGACGACCCTGATAAAGTCATAGTGTTGTCCCCTATGCCAGGTATTGCCCCCCCCATGCCAGGCCCTACCCCCAGGCGGAGGAAGAAGAGGGGCCATGGCTGGAGTCGCAGGGCCAAGAGAGCAGATAAGATGACCCAGCCACCTTCTCCACCAGAACCAGAGAAGGTGTCCTGCGGTAAGATGATGTCTGAATGTTGTGGCTGGTGTCTGTCATAGCGATCCATCTTCCAAGCACATTTCCACGTTTGCTTTTCTGCTTGTTTGTCATTTTCCATCTTTAGCAGTCTGCAATGTCTACTTCTCCAGTATTGCTGTCCTCCTTTCTCTCCACTGACTCACTTCAAAGCAGCAGTTTACCATCACCTAATGTCCTTTTTTTTTTAATATATATGGCCATAAAGTGGATTGTTACCGGTTATCAAAGTGTCCAATTCTACAATAGTCCTCCTTTTATTGAACAAGTCATTCGTTTACCTATTATTCCTGTTCATACATTGTTGTGTAGCACTGTTGTCTTAATAGCATACCTAACAAAGCAAATATATCTTTGAAAAAGTATGTTGAATATTTTGGATATTCAGAGAGCTTTAACCCTAAATTAGGTTGGAATTAATATGCCTAATACACCTATAATCACAGTGCCATCTCCCATTTCTCCTATTCGATGTGTGTACTTACTGAAATAGATATTCTAGTGGCCTATAAATAGTTACCTACGGTTTAGGGTGCTGCAGTGATTGTGATTAGTGATTGTGACTAGCAAGCCCCAAGCAAAAAATAAAAGAGGCAATTGCAAAAAATGGTGTAGCTAAAAATGTTCTACCTCCCCTGAAACATGTTCATGTGATGTTTTGAACTGTGCAAATATTAGGACATGGGGTCTGACTCTTTATTCTTGTTTTGCCTGCATGCCTGCACAATAAGGAAACAAGGAAGTATATGGCATAGATGATATAGCTTTGAGGAAGGATGGACAGCGTAATATAGTCTGCAACTGGACCGCTCTCAGGCTCCGTTTTTGTTTACAGGCATTGCCTTTTCAACAGATTTGTTGAATACTTAGTGAATAATTATATTAAAGTAAGATGGAATTAATCATGTATTTTAAAATGAGAAAATTTGACTTATACTATCTCTAATTTCGTAGTTTTTATGGAAAAGTTATTCTAGTACAGTATGCTATAAACAAAGTTACACAACAAAGATGCTCTTATAATTATAATCTCAACCAGACAAAATCTTGTCAGACATTAACATCTCTTTCTGTGCCTGTAGCTGTATCTATATTTTCTATAACCAATATTTAAAATGACATACTTAACATACTAACAAGGTCTTCACTTGTTTGACAATTAAGGGATGTTTTTTTCATAATGTTAGCATGTTTTTACAGCCGAAATGCATATAGAGTTAACAACACGTTTTCCTTTCATTGTGAATCTCTACACAGTCATTTTGACATATCATATTGAGAACTATTTGCTGGTAAGAAACTAAATCTGTAACAGTAGACAGACGATTGTACTACAATGTAAGATAAATCATTTGATAACCTACATAATTGTGTGTTCGCCTATAGACTTGCGCAACATTTAGTAGGGGATTCTTGATATACTGTACTTTGTAGGTAGGTGGAGAAAATCTAAATTGCGTGGTTACTCTTGTAAATCCCATTCAGCCTCAAAAAGAAAAGAAAGGGAAGAGTAATTACTGCCTCTGTTTCCAATTAAACGTTTGACCACAATGCATGAGTGAAGTTTGACATTTGTAAGTCTTCACCATCACTTGTAAGATCCTTCATCTAACTGAAAGCTGCATGACCGTGTTCGAATAAGGAGAGTGATTGATGGCATTGTTCCCCATTCATATTATTGTCTGTTCCTCATTCTCATGTTTCTGTTTTCAACGTCTCAGCTGATCGTCTCCTTTTGGTGTCCTGCTCAAAACAAAAAGCAAGTTTAGGAATATTGTGTCGCTGCATATATATCTCGCCCTTACACAGCATGACCTTTCCCTCCCCTCCTCTCACCCTTTCTCTCACCCCCCCCCGTGAGAGAAAGGGTGTTGCTAAATTCCCATACCTGGCAGGTAGTCTTCTTTCATCTTGTCCATGCTTTTTGTTACACTTGCTCAGCCCAGTAACCACTATGTGTAGCCTTGAAGGGCTACATCTCTGAGGTGGAGACAGATTTTAAACTGAAGTGCAAACTGCCAACCCAACATGCTCCAATTTTCCTTTTTGACACCGGAAAGCTGTATAATCTAATGTTCCTATTACACTTTTCTGTTACTGCCTGCCTTTTACCTGTGAGCGATGATGGTTCTGCAGTAATTTTGAACTAACACTCACGAACCATGAATTGCCCTTTCTACCAAATTTGGCTTTCATCCATGCAGACCCTCTTTACAGTGCTTTTTGAATGCCTATAATTTTGTGTCGGCCAGCCCATGCTCTTCTAAAGTGAAGGCCCGATGATTCATTCTTTGCACAAAGCCATGTACCAATGAAGACAGCCCTCCTAGCTATGCCAGATAATGTACCTGTGACTGTGAAAACCTGTTGCTGTCTTGACTCCACATTTGATCTCACCAGGTTCATTCAGGATTGTGACTCAGATCGAGTAACCTAGGAAACAATGGAACATGGAGAGAGAGAGAGAGAGTGTGGGAACCAAAACAAAAAAGTCTATCACGCCACTCTGTCCGTACGCTCAGCAGTGTGTGTGATCAGTCGTTCAGTCTGGTCCAATGCCTAAGGTAAAAATGGCCCTCCCCCCTTTTACCAAAGGAGGGCGGGGCCGCTACTGTCTTCTGTATTGGATGCCTGTGTATCATTCTGTAGCTGTCCTCTTCCCCATGCCCTTCAGAACAAACCCGTGTGCTCTTAACTCAACTGTACTGCTATGTTCTTAAGTGTTGTGCGCTGTGGATAAAAACAAGCCAGTTCTCAGCTTTGAAGTCTGATTGCGAAAGGGAGACAATCCTTAAAGATTTCCCAAATTTCTGTCTGTATGCTTATGTGTGTGGGGGGGGGGGGACTTGACTTAAATTTGATCTGAGAAGGACTTTGCTAGAAGCGATGTATAGCCCCAGACCTGACCTTTTGTTTCACGCGCTTCCTCTCATTTAAGTATTTATAAGTCCTAGGTCATACGATTTCAATCCATATTCCTCTTCAGCTGTCGGCTCATGGAGGATTCACTCAGGGCATGTGTTCTTCAAACCGCAGACCTGCTAATGAATTAGTACTTTACGCTAACAGACTCCCAATTTTCTGAAAAGCACTTTCTATGTGGGAAGCTCTATGCTACTCTGAGGATGTAAAAATGGTCACAACCGGACAGCTGTTGAAAATTCCTGTGTGAAACCATCGCCCGAGCAGTTGTATGAGGGGTAACTCGGCCTATGTTGTGCCTAGTGTTGTGCTGAGGGATGCCCCCTACTCTACCTTAGCTCTGTGGCCTGCATGAGCCCTGGGCTTCTGTTTCAAGCAGCAGAGACAGACAGAGCCCTTCCCTTCCAAAGGCAGCGTTCTGAGCGAGCCTCAAATGCGCTCCCACCTGTCGCGATTAATTTCTCAGATCATTTTCAGTGAAGTGCCTCAATAGTTCTGACAGCCACAACTTTGGCTTCCAAATCGCCCGTGAGGCGTCCGAACCTTAGCTGAGATGTAGTTTGACCGCCATCTAAATGGGATGCTTGCGACGAACCTGGCTTGTTATGATGGACATCCACAATGTCCGAGTATATGCGGGGATCCGTCAAGATGAGGCCAGTCCCAAGCCTCCCATTTAGACGGCACCATGTTATAGTATATTATGGGTCTACAGCAAAGTCAATTCCAAGATATAACCCAGACTCGAACGTCATTACAACTAATAGAAGTGAGTGCTGTGCCATGCCTGCTTGTTCTTAAGAAAACCACCCAGTGGACCGATATCCAACCCACTTGTGCTTGTCTCTTTCTCTCTCTTTCTGTTCTTTTCTCTATGTTCACAGTTCTAAACAGACCAACCTGTGTGTCAGGAAAACACTATCCTCACACACAATGAGGGGGAGAGAACGAACTCTAAATGCTCAAACTACGTAAAAGTGTACAGAGAGCAATTTTTTCTAAGGGGAAAAGAGAGAGAGAGAGAGAGAGAGAGAGAGGTCTTCCTGTCTCTCAGTACTCCCCTAACTGTTGGTCAGTCGCCTAACAGAAAAACGGATCGATAAAGAGTTGAAGCTCTCCACACCGAGTGACTCCTCCTAAATGGGTACTTAAACTTTTTTTTTTTTTTTTTGGTTGAGGCGGAGGAAGCAAAACTGTCTGTGTTTAAAGGGAGAAAATGAAAGCTCTGCCTCCTAATGTCCTGTCTAAGTGGATCTCTGTGTGTCTCATGAAGCGTGAAGTACTCTGTAACCCTAACAAAATGACTATCGCTGGGCTCCTGTGATTTTTATACAGCCCTCACCTCTGCCAATATCTCCCCTTCCATTCTGCTCACTAAAGAAATGGGGAAGGCCGACAAAAAACGAGGCCATCTATAAATGTAGTAATCATGGGAAGGGCGGCTGTTTATCGCTGCCACAGAGTTTAATGATTCAAAGAGGTCACACTGTTAGACTGTAATGTCTTGTTACCCTGCTCACTAGTCCATACTGATTGTATTAGCATAATTCTAGACACACAACGCCCCCTTGAGTGTACTCTCTCTCTCACCCTTATGAGTGACACTGACATTCTGTGTAAGTCCCCCACCCACCAGTATGCTTAGCAAGCATATACCCTGTGGTTGCTGATTTGACACCCTGCTGGCAGGAGCAGATAACCCAATTCTCTAAGGGAAGCCATGATGTGTTATGATGAGGCAGCTCTCAAAATGTCAAACTCTATCTTCATTATTATGTCCATTTATTTGTATTTGCACAAACTGTCTAGTCGAATAGCTTTAATAGTACTGTCAAACAAAACGTTTCAGTTATACAGAAGTGTCTTATAGTCCAACTTATGTACAAATGACATTGTTCCCTGTTTCTCTAACGTTATGTTGAAAATTGTATCAAACCCGTCTTGTATTCATTATTTGTGTACAAACCTCATTGATTGTCTCTCCAATGCTAAAATTCACATCGTAACTTGGTTGTTTTAGAACTAAAATATTTTCTGTAAGCAGTGTTTGGTTTTCACTGGAGCGCAAATGTTAATAGATGCTAAATCGATGCCCTTAATACAACATTTGCATTTCTAATGTTGGCATTTATGTGAATCCCTCCAGAGACTTGTTTTGCCACCCCCTCTCAAAAACCAAAACCAAATATGAATACAGAGAGGGTAAATATTCTAAAAATCTTAATGGTAAAAGTAGCAGCAATACACCAAGAACACGTTGGACCTATTTATTAGTAATTTTTACACATGACTTATTGAAGATAAAAGTTTATTTAAATATTAATTTCCTTTCTGTTACAGAAATGGTGAATAGTTCAATTTGATTTTGTATTTATTTATTTGTTTGAGATTATTTAGAGTACATTATCAGTTTTTCCCACTAAACCTAAACATAGTGGAACAGATGTTGGTTGTTTCAGAGCTAGATATTAACAGAACTATGCAAATCAAGCCTTAAACCCGCTCTATAGTTGTGAAATGACATTGTGAACAATACAATTTTGCAGTAAAATGGTTGCCACAAAAGTCAAAGTCTGTATACCTCTGGGTGGGCTGGGATTTGAGTGGTTGGGTGGGATGGATTTTTGTTTCAGCAAAAGTCGTCCGCTGCTGGTTTCCATCCCAACCTCTGGAATATTGACATGAGAGGACGCTCACAGCGGTGCTCTTGCACAGTACAGTATGTATATCCTGACCCTTCTCGCTGTGCTGTTGCATGATCGCCAATCCTGTTAGTGTGGAGCTCCAGGGGCAGTTTATTCACAATATTGAAGCTGCTGTGCAGATGCTGGTGGTGTTAAAACTATGCTGAGCCAGAGATTTCAAGAATGTTTCCAAAATTTTACTGTCAAAATGCTACTTTAATGTCTTGTGAGGCTGTCAAGTTTATTCAGTGGTGCGCCTGTAAAAGCTAAAGAAGTGTGTCATTGTTAATGGAATTCTGGGAATCATTATACTCTACGTCAAATTGGACATTTGCAACCGCCAACCCACCTTGATGTCACTCATTAAACTGCTGTTCTTAATGCTTTAATGTTGAACTAAAGTATGTTGTCCATAAATGATTGAATGGCCTGACACTTACGGAATTACAATAATGGGCGTATTGCAAAATGTCTTTCTGAACTCTGGAAGTCTTCAGAAGCACCTTCTGGGTGGGTCACAGCAACCGTACCCAGCCATAGCTTGACTGGTGAACATGTTGGCTCTATGTATTGCCAGGTTTCTATCACAAAGACAATGCCCAATGTCCTGACAGGCTTCTCTATAGTAACCCAGTGCAGTCAGTCCATCTGCTTTATCGTGCAACATGGGAGCAGTCTGCTCTGTCAGTCATTATCCCTGCCTATTGTAATGTGATAATGCACATGTGTTATGACTTAATTATTTTCTTTTGTTTTATCCCTGTTTCTTTTGACTCCTTGACCCCCCCCCACACACACACACACACCACGCCACTCCTTCCCGCAACTCCTCTCTACTCTCATTCACCCCTCCTAACATATTCCACGGCCTCCTCAACCCCCACCTCCATCGTCCTCACGCGTCTCTTTCTCCTCTAACCCTCTCCTCTTTACACCATTCCCCCCCCTCCCCCTCCCCCTCTGCCACTGTTCCACCCTCTCCCACATCTCCCCCCCACCCCCCCAGACGTACGCCTGCGCGTGCGGGCCGAGTACCTGGAGCACGAGTCTGCGCTGCGCGGCGGCGTGGCGTCGGACAAGCAGCAGCCGCTTGAGCGCCAGTTCGAGCTGTTCAGCCAGGCCAACGGGCTGCTGCGCGCCAGAGACCTGGGCTCCATCGTCTGCGACATCAAGTTCACCGAGCTGGACAACCTGGAGGCCTTCTGGGCCGACTACCTGAGCGGAGCCCTGCTGGAGGCCCTCAAGGGGGTCTTCATCACCGACTCGCTGCGGATGGCGGCGGGCGCCGAGGGCGTGCGTCTGCTCATCAGCGTGGACCAGGACGACTACGAGCAGGGTCGCCGGGCACTGGCAACCAGGAGGAGAGCCCCGTTCTAACTGGTTCCGACAGGTAGACCGTGCTCTATTTGATGGGAATGTTGAGATAACGGCTTATGTAATGAGACATCTGTGGGGGTTGCTGTTAATGGCCCTTAAGCACTGCACAGCCTCACTCATTGTATTTATGGTGTAATGCATTTAATAGCCACTGGGTGGCAGACATTGCCATAACGTGATGTGTACAGACCTCAGATTGTTTTTGAATGAAAGGTCAAAGATTATCCTCCTCATTGCTAAAAGTGAAAACTCATAGTCTGTCTATAAATTCATGTTTCATTCACAGGTGCCACACCATAGCATCACACCAGGAGGAGGAACATGTTTTACCTACTTCAAGTTTCCAGTTTTTGTCAGTAAGAACAAGAAACACAAGAAAGCAGAGGCCAGAGATGACAAACTTGAAAAAATAAAGTGAAGGTGAACAAGCCTAAAACACACCACAGGTGCAAAAGGAATACTGTAACTGTCAGACAACATACACGTCATGTTCACCAATATGGCAATCATCTACTCAGCAGTGTGCTATTTGGTTTTGACAGTGGACAGGTGCCAAATTATGAAGCTTCATGATTTTTCTTCCCCTCCTTGAAATGTTGGATTGAGAAAAACAAAATTAAAGGTCCTGTCACTACATTAAATGGACAAAGAACAGCCCAGAAAAAGAGTGAAAAAGTTTCCGTTCCAGTTGTATTATTTTTTATTTTTTTATTTTTTTTGTGACAGAATTGTTTGAGCTGATTAAGAACTGAGCTAACTTTAATTTTGGGTGCCTCTTACCCACACATAAACACCAACACACACCCACACCGTGATAAACAGGCCCAAACTGTGTGTGCTGGGATAAAGCTGGTAATTGTCATGGTCGGTGCACATGGAGGGCTCCAGTAGATGACGGCAATGATTAGCGCCGGGCCCCAGCAAACCATGGAAGCCTCATGATCACCAACTTGTCAACAGGATGTGGGGATAACACAGCTCCCACTTGAAACCAGCCTCACAGGCAGGCCTCAGCCAAGCACTTCTGCCAGTAAGAAAGTGAATGGCGGGACGGCGTGCCGGTCAATAGAAGCGATGTTCGGGAGATCAAAATCAAAAGTGCACATCCCAGCTCCACTCAGCCCTGCTATGTAGACCCAGCGGAGTGGCTCACAGACAGCAGTCTACTCACCCTGCTGGAACTAATGCCTGGACTTCACTCATAGAAGACGATCAATAAGGCCCTTGCTCTAAGTCCCTTCACACAAGTGCGACTTAAGCAGACAGACAGCCTGCTTGTGTCTGAGGCAACAGGCCCAGGCAGACCACACTGCATGAGGGAACCAGGCACTGGGGGAGGTACTTTAATGTTAATACATTTATAGCAGTATCTTTGTACTATTTGTAGGTGAAAACTGTAAAACAAGCAAAAAAGAAATGTAGTCTTTAAGGGGAAATAGTTTATTTAAGAAGATGGTTATTTGGTTTGGTATGTCTTTTTTGTGTAAATACTAATATAACATAATTTCAAGTGAAAAATAAAGTTTGATTAAAGCTGTTGAATTTCTTTCAATAATTGTCTCTGTAGAATTAGTTCATATTAAAGTTACAATGACAATACTTTTTTGTTTTTGTTTAAATGTTCATCCACTGACATGCAGTGATTTAAAACTAAGTAAATAACATTTTAAGGTAGGCTGGGCATGATTAATATCTTAACCTTTGGAGGTTGACCACCATAAGCACAAATCTGTCTACAGACAAACCTCCATATTTTCACTGCTGTCAGAGTGTCATCTATGAAATTATCTCTAAAGAGTTTCCTTAGTCATACTGTCTGGATTAAATATATACAGCAGTAACCTATTGCACAAAATATCGCCTAATCAACTTGTTTAAGTATTTATATTTTCAGTGTGATTCAAAAAACTTTTTAACAATGGCACATAGCCCATAAGAAATGGCAGAATCAAAATAAGTATGTATGTATGCAATTTTTTATTTTATTACAGAGGGTAAGAGAGACAGAAAACGGAATGAACCAAAACATTTATGCATTTATTACAAATAATAGTGGACTATCTTAAATGCAAACCTTTAATAACTAGGCAAGTCAAATAAAAACATACTTAAGTTACATGCTCTGTTTGGTGAAAAAAAGCACTGCCCATGTAGTGTCAACACACTTTGTCCAAAATCCCAGTTTTTGTCTTTGTGCATTTATGGTAACAATTATGTTAAATTATTTCAAATACATATTTGTCTAAATATATGACTGCACTGGCTGAGTGAACATGAGCAATTACATGTATGTGCGTCCGCCATGCTATGCAATAAAGGTATGCTTTGTGTAAGCTGCAAACTGAATGTAACTCACAGCCTGCCTTGATCGAGTAGGCTATTGTTGAATTCGATACTCTTTAGTTTGTAACCTGCCTTTAGGGTTTAGGCTACCATTATAATGGATATCATGATAAACATAAGCATTCTGACCACGCCCATCTCTAAAGAAACACACACAAAATATAAATGAAGTATATTATTGATTTTCCATCATAGAAAACAGTAATAGGGCACCAAACCCCTCGGGGGAAATTCTGATTGGCCAGTTTCTTCCATATTCAGAATATGGCTTGTTTGATGGCAAGCCAGACTGCCCCAGGCCAGCCCTGGGGAACAGAGAGGTTCTTGAAAGTTCTCTCCACACAAGGCCTTGAAGAAAAGACATCAGCGCTCATAGGGAGGCAATCTGTCTCAGAACGTGTTGCAGAAACTTGGAGCTCCACGTGAAAGAATCCTTCATTGTTCCACATTTGCACAATGACCCTTTCTGACCTCGCTATTCTGCTTGCCAGACAGAGAAAACTGAGTGGCATTAGGTGCAGCACTGCCAGGCCACGCAGAGCTTGCAGGTATCTGTAGTCCATTCCCAAGTCTCGTTCCTCAAGTCCAGAGGCAGCTGTCTACTAAGGGAATGGGAATCACTAAATCGGTGACATCACATTGGATGGATTCTCTCCACAATGCAGCAAAAAGGCAATTCTGCCTCATGGAGTTCCCAAATCCACCATGCAGGTCCCAGGTCACTTGCCACAAGCCAGCAGTCTCCAGATGCTTCTGCCTGCTACAGACTTCCAGAGGGATCTTTACAGAAATGTGTGTCTCTCGCTGCACTGCCCATGCTTGCCGTCTTATTCACCATCCACTTGAACTTATGGAGGGGTAAAACGCTCTAATACAGTGGCCTCCCTAAAGACGTTTTCAGACCTGCAGTAGACTGCAAATGACCCTCATAACATGTAGTGTGTGTTACCTGGACCTTCATGTAGTATGTGTTACCTGGACCCTCATAACATGTGTGACCTGGACCCTCATACCATGTAGTATGTGATTACTGTCAGTATAGCAGTAGGAGCTAATAGCCATCGGCTAGACCAACTCCCTCCCTGATCTACATCCAGACAAATGGATGGGATTCTGGGACACGGAAACAATAAAGTTTCCATGGTGATGGGGCTTGGCAAAGGACAGTGCTGCCATCTTTGTGTTGGAGTCCTTGTCATCATGAAGTCTTGCAAATGGTTTGGAAAGGTTGTGTCTAATAATGGAACGCATTCAAACTATGTTTTTATGAATTAGAATAATGGTTGTTTATTCTGTAGTGGTTTCTGTTCACTACAGTTGTGAGTGGCTTGCAGTAACTTAGGTAGACATATACTGTAGGACATACAAGGTTCAGTGGACAGTGGAAGTGTGTGCTTTATAGTGCAAACAAACATGCTGACATAGCTAACATGCGTTTGGCCCAGCCTGTTCGCCAGCCAGGACAACGGTCATCACCACCCTCCTGTAGACTTCATATAAAGACCACTTCCACTGTCCGCAGCTGTTCTTCGCACCTTCTTGATTGGATGGAGACTCAAGTCATCTTGTGGTGTCCGCAGCCTAAATCAGTCCCCTATCAAAACGTGTCGTCCAAAGCTGATGAGACACTATAGCCTTCTGGCAGCTGCCTTGGGAGACTCAGTTATTGTATGTCCCCTGCAGCATGTGGTGCATTACTCTGAGAGGGGGTTCTGAGGAATTTATTGAGAAAAGAAAATTAGATTAGACGATCTTTGGAAAAACCTTGTTCTTGGCACACCACCGCACAGTGTGTGACTTTGTTTGTTTTGTCAAACCTGATATGACATACTTTACATTGTATAGGCCTTGTGAATGTAGTTTATGTATATTTTAAAACAACATACTTACGTCCATAACACAATCATTATTGTGTTGAACACATTGATTGTGTTAATGTAGCTTTTATTAAGGCATTCTCTAGATGCCCCTGGTTGGGATCACACCAGTGTTGGCAATGTTCTCATTATTTTCTGGAACCTTAATTGTTCTTTAACATTAGGTTTCTTGTCCTTTTAAAATTAAGTTGTTTATTAAGAATATAAATCAGTTCAATGAAACCACACACAAATCTACGGTTGTTCACAATAGCCTAGATAGAATATGCTCTGGCAGAGCCTCATTGACAATAAAGCGCTATATTATATTTGTCCTGCAGGTGGCAGCATATAAATGAATTGTCGATTTGAAGAGGCCCGATATTCAAAACAAGTTAGCAGCAACGGTCTGCCGAATGTCAACTTATAGGTCATAATTTTCATGCATTATAGGATAAATGCGAATAGGCCAACTCTGAGAGCAAAGACAAATTCCAGAGATTGAAAAAATGCGAGATTGAAAGCATCGTTAGACCTATTATCCGGTAGTTGAAAAGGCTGAATTGCACTGAACCCTCAACCATTTAGGCGTCGGCTATGCTATAGGCAAATCATTCTAGTCAAACATGTTTCATCCAGTGGGATGTTTTCTAATGAAAACATTACGCATTTTCGCGTAGGCTGTATGATTTCGCTCCTATAAACCTTTCGCTTTTATTGCAAATGACCACATCTATCTCCTCTCGTGCACGCGCCTCTTTCTCCTCCTCAGCATCACAGCCACCACGTCGCCATGGAAACCGCTTAGAGACACACGTCGAGAGTGAGAAATTGGAGTCCGACCTGTGTGGAGAGAGGGATGGAGGGAATGAGAGAAGTGGACAACGGGGGACACGCAGAGAGAAAGAGACGTGAAAGGTTAGGGTGTTGTTCCCCCTCACCAAAAAAAAAAAAAAAAAAAAAAAAACCTACGGAGCCCCCTTTCACCTCTAACCTCCCCCGGTTTAATTCAGAGCCCCCACCCCGGACCGTTTCCCCCCTCTGTCCGTCCTCCCCCCCCCCCCCATCTCTGCTCTCCATCCCCTCTCTTGTGTCCAGACAAGCGGCTGGCGTGGCGGGGATGGAGACGTTCATCGATGGAAGCACTGGTAACATTTTTCACATCACCGAAACACACACATTCTCGGTTTTGTCCATATGCATATTGGTTAACTTGTCCTGTTTTTTCCTTGCACAACGCGTCCTCTCTCTCTCTCTCTCTCTCTCTCTCTCTCTCCCTCTCTCTCTCTCGCTCCCTCTCAACTCTACCCCATCATTCCCGTTTCCCCTTTCTTTAATAATCTATATGTTTCGTGTCCATTCACACGTCTAAGAGTTCTATCCCATTTTCCAAAAGACCGTGTCTTTTTACAGTTTGTGTGTGTGTGTGTGTGTGTGTGTGTGTGTGTGTGTGTGTGTGTGTGTGAGAGAGAGAGAGAGAGAGAGAGAGAGAGAGAGAGAGAGATGAATGATTTCTCGCTAGGGGCAGGGCTTTTCTTTTTATTGATTAGAAATAAATTAATTCACGAGGGCAGCCCGGTGCTCTATATTCCTCTCTCTCTATCTCTCCAGTCAATCCTTCCTATTTGTCCTCCCTTGCTCCTTTGCACCGACGAGCGAATAGCGTCGTGTGGTTCTTCTGCTCTGCATGCCGTTATTGCATGCAGGTGAATCGCGGGAATATTTGATTCGGGCACAGCGATGTGCTCGATCGTCACTCTGTATTATGCATGCGCCGGCCATTCAGCTTTTCGCTCTCTATATCTTTCTCGCCAGTAGCCTAGATGTAGCCTAAGCCTACACGCTGAGTGTATTACAAAGAGAGAAGCAGACTGTTTACATTATGTGGATGCACGGCCCACACATGAATTCGTGCGGAATCTGCGTTGGCTAATTGGTTTGGAGACGGCTTTTCTTTAATTCGTTACACGTGACGGCCTGTTGCATGATTTGACTATATGTTTTCAATGTCATATTTTGATGCGTAATATTCGCGCACTTTGCACAGACAATGTTCCTCATAAGCTTGTAGGCTATGTCTCGTTTCGTAACAGCCTAATTTGTGCATATGTGAGAGTTATCTGCTAGAAACAGCAGCCTTTAGAACACACTTGGTAAGGTTTTATTGAATATAGTCAATATTTTCGTCGGTACATGCCGATAATGTGAGATAATATCCCCCTGGCCCTGCAAGAGTTGGCGCGGTAAGGTGCTGCTATACACCACCGAAGGCAAATCGATGAGCAGACTGAGTTAATTATGAGAAAATCAATTAAGAGGAGGGGATCTATGCTTTATAAGGCCGAGCAGGGAGCTTGCTCCGCCAGACGAGAGGAGGAGAGCAGGCGGCTGAGTCTCTCATCCTGGCCGCTTGTTTGCTCTCCTATTCTCCCGGTTTTCCGCTGATGCGCATGCCGGCTGGTCTCCACACTATCGTATATACATCTAATTTACAATATGCCCACACTAATACGGCTGGTTCCTGTCCGTACCTGCTGGTTCCTGTACGACTGTCCATAATTTACTTGTAATTCGTTGTGGGTTTGAAAAATCACCCATATCGTCTATCCCTTATGCTGTCGGAAATTGTAATTGTAATAGCCTAATAGCCTGTCCTGCTTATAGGCCTCTTGCGTAGTGTGTGCATGTGTTCGTTCCTTTGCGCGTGCTTGCGCAGTAGGTCGTGTCTAAATGTATATGAGAGTTATATATCGCACGACGTTAAAATCGAGCACCTTTAATCTGAATCTAAATATGAATCCTGAAAAAAAACATGTCACAGATGGCTCATGTCCCCAATCCCGGGAGACAGTAAGTTTTGCCTGCACGATTTAGTGTTTGAAACTGGCTGGAACTGTTCCATATTCATAAGCTTGGTCACTTATAGGAGGAAGTTCAAGTTTATGCATATTTTTGTGTTAACATTGTGGTCTGTGGATTAATATGTATAGGCATAAATAAAATGCCATGCATAGCTTTTCACTCGTCAAGTGAAATATTGGCTATTAGTTGAATATCTGATTAAATTAGATGATTGCTCTGTTTTTAAACCATCTAAATAATTATAATAATTTGAACAATATTGAATAGTTGATGTTGTCTTATATTTCAAATCGACATGAGCGTGTGCGTGTATTTTTTGCATAGCGAATTGTTTAAATCTAATTTAAACAGAAGGCAGTTTATTTGTTAACTTAATAATGATAGGCTAGGCTATATGGAATCGCACAATTAAACTAAATATACAGCTTTATAGGCATAACACAGACCAACGTTGTCGATAATAGTTTTTAGGATAGATAATAACATGCTATTTAATTCTATACAATAACATTTGATCTATAACAGCCTACGCGTCAACGTCCATGAATCCCGATCATATTATTAGGCTATGTATATATAGGCTATCGATTTTATTTATATTTTAATGTAGCATTTTCCAACACAGGATTCAGTGTCATGCAGGCAAGCAGTAGGCCTATATGGTAATTTGACAACATGCTCATTGGAATGTAGACTAGGCCTATGATGTATTTTTGGTTTAGTAAATATAAAATCTGATTCAATTATAATTTCCATTGACATGCATAAAACACATATATTAGCCTATAAAATATTTTATTTTTAATATCATTATTTGCTTCCAATTGTGTCAGAGATAGCCTTATAATATAATTTAATTTTAAATTTAGCCGATTCTATCTGATAACTGAACATAATTAATGTGTTTTTGAATGTATTTTGTGTTGCGTTAACCAATTTGCATAATAGGCAGACTATTTTTTATATTAGGCTAAAGGTATGTCGTATAGGCTATATAATTCGCTAATATTTTTTGTTTTCTGTTTCTAATATCAAAACCCAGATATGAAACCTCTTAACACAGCAAAACATTTTCTTATCTGCTTTTTAAAGATAAATCCAAAAAGATTAATGCATTTTGTCTAAGAATCCATTAGTCAAAATGATGTCGAGGTGAAATCGTAAAAGGTAAATAGGTGCACGATATCTGTTATTGTCAAAATGATCATCTGAATATTTGATGACGGAAGAGCTGCGAAATTATTTTAAGCCTGCTTTAGCCCATTTTAGAATAGCCTCTACGTTTATAAAACAAACAGCTATACAAATTCATTACAAACATCAAAGTATGTCGGTGCTCGGTGCAGGCCTACTGGATATTTTTGGTCAGGCCTAAATGGATACAAATATTGTTAATGCGATTTGCCAATATAGGCTATTCCAAAAGAGAATATTGCTATATCCTTTAATCTATTAACGATTTTAGAGGTTCAGTGTCTGTATTTTTTTGTAGATTAGTCTATCCAGGATTAGAGGCATGCTGAGATTAATAGCCTAGCTCAAAGTGATCTTGCACTGTGCTTTCTAAAATGGCACCAGAAACCTTGTTCATAACCTTATCAACTTGAAACACACCACCACATGCATAGGTTTCTTGCAATTCTATTCTTTGTGTTAAAGGCTATGCTACCTGTGGCTCATTTCATAAACAATTTATTGGCACTGTTTGTGTATGTATATGTTAAATTGCAGTGTATGTTATTTCCTATCAGTATCAAATACATCAGGGCATACAAAATCAATCCATTTTCTGCACAGACTCCGTTCCCAAATGGCAGTCAGCTCTCTGGCCCGGTGCACAATGCAGTAATGACCTCGAGGTCATAGGTCACCTGGCCAGTTCCTCCATTAAGGCAGAGAGATTGCGATTGCACGTTGCACAGGTTTCCCCGAAAGGACTGGAGCTAGGCAGTAATGGTTAATGACCATATATATCTGTTGAATATTTCAAAAGATCATTTTATTTATTCACTTGGATATTTTCATTTAAAGGTCTGGAAACCAGAAGAATTGCATATAATATTGGAATAAACTCAGGAATTAATCAATTTATTTAACAATATTAGTGTAGGTTAATTCAAAATAAAGTCAGGTGAAGGACACATTTCTTTAAATTAGGCCTATATGCATGTGTATTTATAAATCACTGTAAAATGGGAGACAATTGATAATTGTCATAAGTCAAACAATTGCATAGCATAACAATGACATTTGATTTGCAGTTTGTCAGTCGGGCTCTGTCCATTAATCGGATGAGTGTGTTACTTCCATGACACAAATATGTGTATCGTCAGTCGTTACTGAATCAATCAAGGCTATTTCACGAGCATCACTCCATCGATTGGCTGCTTAATGGCCACAGGTTTAATAATCTGAAAAGATCCTTTTTGCCAGCCCGTGCTGACTCTCACGACCGGCTGCCAAACCACCCTGCATTTACCAGCACAGACCGGACTTTAATAAGTGACAGGAAAGGAGTGATAAATGGATCCAAAATGACCACAGTAAAATGGGCGTCTTGCGAGAGCACACATGTCCATTATGGGAGCGTGTCTGTGCTTGTGCGTCTGCCTGCGTGTGGTTGGAATACATCAAGGTTCCCAGGTCAAAGGTCAGATTCATCGCAGACTGATGACCCCGCAGACTGACTGACCTCTGCAGGCTAACAGATGGGGGAGCAGGCCTAGAGCTGGACACAACAGAGACGAGGATAGGAGGAGGGGGACATTAGAGGAAGACATATTTAGAAGGGGCAAAACAGACGAGCATGTAGCTGAATGAAGACGGAGACATTTTCAGGGCGGGATGAGGCGGTTGGTCAACGAATGTATTTTATAATCCATTTTCTGGAGTGCTCGGCTCCACCTTGAAGCAGTGAATTAACATTTGACCCTGGTGCCCGACACTATACCCTCCTTCACACTGCAACCCCCACCCGAGCCAGGTTAGCAAATATGTGCTATCTGGCCTGGACACACAGGCACACGCATAGCCAATCAAAGCCTCACACATTTACACACACACACACACACACACACACACACACACACGCTCTCACGCTCAAACACAACCTAAAGAAACACTAAATATAAAGATGGACCGATTCATAGACACACACACCCGGCCAAACCACCTTCTCAATAACACACACACACACACACACACACACACACACACACACACATGACCAGTGAAGCCCCCGTGACTCATCTTGTCACCCTAACGGTCAGTTTACAATGACTACACCTCCCTCCACACAATGACCAGGGAGACGGCGTCTGACCAAGCAGAGTGACCCGCCCCACTAGGACTCACCAGCACCCCATCTTTGGGCCCCAGCCAAGCCCCCCTGCTCCTCTTCACACAGTCACAGTTCTCCATCATTTTCCGTTTAGCCGGATGCGCACAGGCCCCTTGTCCAAGGCTGTGTTTTACAGTGTCGTATAACTCCCCCCGCCACCCCTCCACCCCCGCAACCGCAATACTCTCCCCTCCTTTGCGGCAGTGGGACCCCCTAACCCCGCTAGTTTTAGTGGCGCGCCCCTATCTATTGAGCTAAGTCAAGGGACCCTCCACTCCCTCGACTCTTATCCCACGCAGCCCCCCACACACCTCCCCCCCTCCCCCATGGTACCTCCAGGCTATTGTGCTCCATTGATGGCTATTGCACAAGCTAGGTGAGGCCCCGGTCAGCAAGGGTTGCAGTGTCAGCCCCCGGCCTGCGAGTGTCAGCAGAGAGCAGCCGGCGCGTCCGGCGCGATTATCTTTCCTACCGCTCTTCTCCCTACCGCGTCACGCGAGGTGGAGGAGGAGGAGGTGGAAGACAAGCGAGCCAGGGAGCAGCAGGAAGTCGCCCAGAGGAGAGAGAGGACAAGGGAGGAAGCAGAAAAATAGATCTTTCTATCTGTGATTTCTATCTCTCCCGGCTAAAAGGCTCCTCCTCGCCTGTCTCTGTTGAGAACCTTCAAAAGCGCTGTATAATATAGTATATATATTA
>JAODUE010019411.1:0-14734 GCA_027564755.1 Amblyopsis hoosieri | reverse complement strand
TGGTATGGTCTCAATACGTACTTTACCAAGTTTACTGTTGCTTGTATCTGCTGTAGTACTTGGTATGGTCTCAATACGTACTTTACCAAGTTTACTGTTGCTTGTATCTGCTGTAGTACTTGGTATGGTCTCAATACATACTTTACCAAGTTCACTGTTGCTTGTATCTGCTGTAGTACTTGGTATGGTCTCAATTCTTACTTTACCAAGTTCACTGTTGCTTGTATCTGCTGTAGTACTTGGTATGGTCTCAATACGTACTTTGCCAAGTTCACTGTTACTTGTATCTGCTGTAGTACCTAATTGTCAAGGTTATTGCATTCTTATTACCAGCAAACGCGTCGTAACATGTACATAGTATGATGTGATGGTAATACGCGTCTGTTCTTACCCTAGATCAACCATCAGATGTCAGGGATGACTCTGAATGGGGCTGGGGGTCAGGTGGGCTTTGGTCCACCTGCCCAAGCTATGGGTGGCTGGGCAGCTCCTACGTCAGGCCAGACACTCAGCACGCAGCTATGGAAGTGAGCCGCCAGGCAGGAACATAGGGAGCAGGGGCTCGCAAGTAGTGCAAAAATAATACTTGCAAAGGTTTGCACCCGACTACGAACTGATGACCATTTCTATCATTGACTTCCTTCCAGAACGTGAAAAGGTTTTTCTTTTTCTCTCTATCGCTCTCTCTCTCTTTCTCTCTATTGTTTGAGTGAATTGGGAGTAATACGGCAATGTGGCTGGCAGGTTTCTGCCTTTCTAAAGGTTTTAGGTCAGTTATTTTCCTTTTTTTGGAAAACCAACAAACAAGAAAATAAAAGTCCCACATGATGACGACCACAACAACAACAACAACAACAACATATCAACAAAGCTGCAGGACCAGTTACATGCTTTTATTGTATAATTGAGATTATTGAAAATTTAAATAATAGTATTTAAAGGGAGAAGACAATTATCATGTCTGACAATATTGCTCCCATATGTACAGCGCTGTATAACCTTTTAAAGTACCTGTGGTCCCCCATAATAAAGTATGATAATCCAAGAATTTGATTTGGTGAGTTTCTGGTCAGTCATTTTGCTATCATGCCCATTAACTAACCAGTGTTGGGCAAGTTACTTTAAAGTAATAATATTCCAGTAACTAGTTACTACCCAACACTGTGACTAACACACAACCATCTGGAGAGTCTTCATTGAAACAGTTTTCAACAGGGCAGGTGCTTTAAAAAAAATACATGGTAGGTGGTTGGATGAACCTGTGAACCAACATAGCCAGTTGTTGAGGTCGGGAGAAGTGAAAACATTTTCAAGAAAAGCCTATGTTATCCCTTTTTATTTTTATATTCCTTTTAATACATTTTAAGCTAATGAAAGTGATTCTATTGCAGTATCCATATTATCCTCTTTAGGAACTGCCATTGTTGTTTCAAGTCACTTTCGCTGTCTTAACTGTCCACCTAAACCACACCTTAGCTATGAGCACGATGCTGATTAGTTGACCGGACTGAAGCATTGATTTCATAGCTTCAGTTTAATTTCACCGTGAGAATCAGTCTGGAAAGCCTCGGAATCATTTTGAATGTGTCCGAGTAGCAACTGAACTTTCCAAACAGCGTCATGTTTATAGCTTTACGGGTGTGGTTTGGTGTGCCAACAGCGAAAATGACCAGCTGGTTCATCCAATCAACTGCAAAGTATTTCTTTTTTCTTTAATGTAAGGCTCCCCAGATGGACTTGTGACTAACAATTCCTCTGGCATGTCATCTTAGTGATTTCAAGCTCTCCAGACGAAGTCAAACCAAAGCTTGCGAGATCAGGATGGAGGCTATTACAGTAATGGAGGGGAAAGACTATAGTGCTTTATTGCAGCACTACTTAGTCATCATAAATGTAACTTTGGTTGGCCTTAATTTCATTCTCTTGTCCAAGTAAATGTTTTTGGTGTTTCTTTCCCAATGCATTTATGAACAGGAATATTAATATGGTTATTTCTAGTACTGTTTTAATGCTGTTGAATCTAGATCTAGACCTCACTGGAGCTATGGGTGTTTTCCAGTTAACTGCACCCTAGATTTTTTATTTTTTTTAGTAAACTAAATACTGAGACAGAAAAATAAATTCAAAATTCCTGTTTTATAAAAATCTGCATTTTATGGTCTAAAAGAGGCTACATTTCATAGCCATTAACAATCGCCCTGAACGTGGCTGGTTTCCAACAGTAATCCCTGTCCACTCGTGTCATCAAATTAAAATGTTAATGTTAAATGGGAGCCCCCCTCACTCATCTCATTGACTAGTGATTATGTTTTTAAACATTTTCAAAGTTGTGCAATGGGTGGAGTCACAATTTAATTGTAAACCTATATAGCTATTTCTATATTCTATAGCTATATCTCTCTCAAGATATTAATTTACTTCTACCCAACCCCTTGAGTCTAGGTTGGGTGTTTTGTTTGACATTAATACTACATGGCGGAAGGGACGGTTCCTTTTCAGAATACTGTAGGGGTAGTGATAGTGAACATGTACAGACACATGCAGAGATTGGATCTAGCCGATCTCAACAGGTATGTTTAGTTCACCTATCCACACTATGAATCAATATAGCGCTGTTCCAGGCCAGGAAGATTCAGCACGGTCCCAATCTCAAGTGTCCTGAACCACACCCTCAATATTATCTTTTAGTATAGACATCACTGATCCACACCCATGCCTCCCCAGGAGATAATTGGACCATGTTAACATTAAAATTGATTTTAAAAGATTTTAAAATTTAATAATTTCGCAGAGCCACTTGTACAGGTGCAAGTATTAAGCACCTTATATGTGTTATTTTAGCTCAAGGATGCTCACAGGATATATGCTATAGGCATGGCAGGGGTCAGCTAACCACAGTTTTACACTATAGAGCTGGAGCTCATTTGGTAAATGTAAGGTTAAAGTTTTGATCTACTCTCAAACAGTAATCTGAAAACAAAAATGTTCAGCATGCGTTTTATATTTTGTAAAATTAAATTAATGAAAAACAGTTAAATCAGGGAGCAAGTGAGTAGTGGTGTATGATTAGCTTGGGTTTAATAAAGGACCTCTGCATTTACCTTTATCTAATATGCGTAATTTGAATAATCAATGTAATAAAATTGTATATATATGGCCTACTGTTAATGCTGAATTGAATACTATTATAAAGAGGTGTAATAATGAATGTATGCACTAGGTGGCACTATTGTATCTCCTTAGATTCTAATGAGTTTCCTAAACAAGTTGCAATAGACCAGCCCATGCCAGCAATGTTACGCATATTTTGCATGATTGATACTTCAAAAACACTATTAAAATATTGAAGCTGTGATGACTCATCCTGCGTACAGTAAATACCATATAGAGAAATTGTTTCTCACTCGTTCCTGCCCTTAGTTGTTAAACATTTCCTTTCCTGGCTGCCCCAGGCTTTATGGTTACATGAATATCACCATAGTGACTAATTTCTTCAAATATATGTGAGGAATTAAACTGACCTTTCCCTTTAACGTCAACATTTTGCTTTTATAAAATAAAAGCAAAAGTACATGGTGCTTTGTAACAAAAGTTGCAAATGGCAGTTAAATAAAAAGCTCCATCCTGACATTCAAAGCTTGGCTATTGTGTATGTGTGCAAGATAAGACTTAAGGGCGTGTCTCATCATTCAGTAACCTTGTCCAATTTCACAATGCTGCACACTATAATTATTACAATAATTACACTATTTATACACTGCTTATTGATAACAGCATTCAAGTCAATAGGCCATTATTTGTCATGATTGTACTGCAGACACATTACATAGCAAAAAAAAAAAAGGTACGTTTCACATGCAGCTATTTCTCATTTGAAACTTGCTCGGTACACACTTGTGGATAGGCGACTTGAATCAATGTCTTGAATTAGCCATGGCAGAGAGAAATACTGTACAAGTTCTGATCCAACAGCCTGCCATCTGAGCTTTAGCGAAGAGGTTAGGCATTCCTCTAAGCTTCTGTGTGTTAGACTTGACACGGCTCCAGAGCAGAACAGTGCTCTGTCTTTCCTCGTTATGTGCCTTCTGGTCTGAGGCAACAGCATTCCTGTTAAGTGCTGTAGCCCAAGATAAGCGCAAGAGCCTCATGTTGAACTTTGGCATGGATACACATTATTAAGAGGTTTTTATGTATTTGACAATACTGTAACTTCTCACACAATGTTTTTTTCTTAGGTGTGAGTACTCATTTTACAGTACAAATCAGGCTCTCTTACGCCCTTTCGAACACGTCTGCTCCACAAACGGCCTTGCCCTCGTACACACACACATCAGGCCAACGCGCCCCAGAACAACGGTGGGGGCAAGAGAGAAAAAAAAAGGACGATGTGTCCTCCTCTAGCATTAATTTAAAAGCTCCTCCTCCTGCCACGACCCCACAGCTAGTCGGCTGTTCTAGATCACAGAGGGAGCAAAGTGCAACACTGATAGCAGCTCTGTCAACAATGTCTCTCTTTCGCCATTCAATTCTAGTTCTCTGTTTTTTTTTTCCCCTCCTTTTGTTACCTTTAATGTATTTAAGGCTAAGCTGGGCAGTGTGTGGACATGTTCCTAACCGGAATTGATGGAGGTTGACGTATTCTTGTAATACTATATTAAAAGCATGCAAGGCAAAGATTAGTCAGTCCTTTAGGCGGGGTTTGCCTTTTCGACACAACCCAGGGGTCGTAGCACCTCGTAGCTGCTATTCGCATGGTTTGTTTGAGTTACTAAGCATCAAGTCAAACATCATGCACTCTTCCACCTCTCTGTGCTTTGCTTCCTCCCACTGGTCAGCCTCCACCATTGTCTAACTTTCCTGACAACATATGCCCCCCCTCTGCCTCATTCCCAACCTCCCAGGGCAGTTACGTTGTCGTGGCAACTGTATAAACACATGCATGTGTAATGGAAAAAAAACGCAACAGGCTTATGTTACATTTGGGAATGGACTGTCAACTATCCCAGAAAACAGTATTCATTAAAGAGTCGATCACACAAAACAAGCAGTTGTCTCCACCAGCAGATTTATTTTCACAGACAAGTAACACACACACATGCACTTAAATGCATCCTTCCTTTGTGTTGCAAATGTTTGTGACCTTTTGTAATAGGGTGCAAATTTAGCATGTCGACACAGGCCTTTAGCATGATGATGTCATGTGTAACGGCTCTCACTGTTCCATCATATGAACGTGTGTGTGCGTGTGTCTGGGGACAGATTGCATTGCTGGTGGTTGGGCTTCTAGCTGGAACTTTTCACTGTGGTGGTTGTGATGGTGGTCTTGCTTCCACCTATAGAAAGACCAGATACACAGCGATGTGTTATGCTTTTGCAATGGAGGAACTGTACAGTGATTGACATGATGGAGGGTCTGTATTAACAGGATGACGTACCTGAAGCGACGGGCCTGGAATAATTAAGGGAAACATAATGGTAGTTAGACAAATGGGAGGAAATTTGTTGCATTGATGATTGTTATTTCCTGTTTGGTTTTCCTTCAATTTAAAATGACCTATGGAAGTACAACAAGGTCTACCTGGACTCCTCTGTTTCCAAGAGTCTCCTGTAGGTGGCAATCTCTTGTTCCAGTCTGGTCTTGATGTCCAACAACCTTCTGTATTCTTGACCCTGTTGATCGATGCTGGATCGCACGTTGCCCAGCTCTGCCTCTAGCATGTTGATCTGGTTCTGGTAGCCATTTAGCATTGCGCTAAAGCGACCCTCTGTCTCTGCCAAGGTGTTCTCCAGAGCCGCTTTCTGGTAAGGAGGTGAAAGGATGAAAAAAGATTAAGAAGCTACCCTAGCATTATGGTTGTAATGTATTATTAATTTGTTTACACTTGTATACCAGTTTAGCGAGGCTGAGAAACCACACCCGGATTTCAAACGTGACTGAGACATAATAGCCCATGTCTGCACATAGGTGAGACACAATAGCATGACTATAGCAACGCAGAGCTGTTTTCTCTTATTATACTGCTGTACTGTAGCACACAGAACTGCGGATAACTTCCAATGTGTATTACCTCACTCCTTCAGTTGTGATATTCTGCGTAGTGTGTACTTGCAGGGTAGGCTACACATTGGGTAGGAACACTGAGCTGATTGGCACCAGATGTGCACTCAGGGAGTATGATCTCATTTCTACATTCCTCTAGCTGTATTTATGCTCTGCCTATCTCCAGTCCAAAGACCAAATGTCTGTTATGTGTTTGACTCTGTCTCACGGCCACCTCTGTTATCAGTCTCTCGTCTCTCATCCTCTTTCAGCAAAGCCTCCCTTTGCCCCTTCCTCCTCCCCTCTTTCTGTTCCGTCCTCAGTGATGAGAAACGGTGTTCAGGACGTTTTGCTCAAATAAGGCAAGGGCTTGGATAACAGTAAACAGACGGTTCTATTCTTACCATGCTGAGTTGGGACTGCAGCTCAATCTCCAGGCCCTGCATTGTGCGCCGCAAGTCATTGATCTCTGTCTTGGACGTCTGGATTGTCTCTGTGCTAATGGCCACCTCCTTGGTGAGAGCCGTTGACTGGAACAAGAAATAAACATGGGAATGACACATCTGTGTTAATGATAGTACAGAAAGGGGAGTAAAGCTCCCCTTTTAAACATTTTGGAATGATTATACATCATTAAAGAGCAACTAAAATAAAGTATTCCCTGAGCATTACAGACAAGTACCTTGTCGGTGAACCAGGCCTCTTGGTCACGACGATGTTTGTCAGTAATGGCTTCATACTGGGAGCGAATCTCCTCCATGACCTTGCTCAGATCCTGCTGGGGTGCGGCATCGACCTCTACGTTGACCGTGCCAGTGAGCTGAGAGCGCAAGGCTGCCAGCTCCTGAAGAATCACCACGAACAACCCAGTTAACATTAAGAACTCATTTCACTGTCTGAAGAATATTTGTGTGAGTTAATCACTGTGTGTGACTAACCGTTAAGTTACCAGTCCACGGCACATCATTCTAACCATGTGTCGTAGACGCGGGCTGGTCAACACTCACTTCTGCGTGGTTCTTCTTGAGGTAGGCCAGCTCATCCTGCAGCCCTTCGATCTGCATCTCCAGGTCGGCCTTGGTCAGAGTGGTCTGGTCCAACAGGCGACGCAGGTTGGCGATGTCGGCCTCCACTGACTGGCGCATCATGAGCTCGTGCTCAAACCTGTTGAGTGAGACGTGCGGAGGACCCCCTCGCGTTAAAAAACGTTTCTCATGTGCGTTACGACACGTAGTCTACACAGAGAGTCTCATTGAGACACCTAAAGCCAATACAGAGAGTCTCAGAATCCGAGCTTACTTTGTCCTGAAGTCATCTGCAGCCAGCTTAGAGTTGTCAATCTGAAGCAGGATGTTGGCATTGCCGATGGTGGCGCCATTTATCTGAAGGACGGGAACACATCTGGGTCAGCGGGCATCATTTAACTTTTGCCTACAGTTTGACTAAGCAATGTTTTTAATTTGGGTGACCTTTCTAAAGCGAAGATAGCTATTTCAAGACCACTAACAGTGCCGCACCGATAGAAATCTAGCGTCTCTGGAGGCTGCGGACACAAGTAAGACCCTTACCTTGTCTTTCAGGTCGTTGATGATGGCCCAGTAGTGGCTGTAGTCTTTCTGCGCGGCGGGGCCCTTGTTCTCGTAGTACTCCCTGATCTTCACCTCCAGGTCGGTGTTGGCCTTCTCCAGGGAGCGCACCTTCTCCAGGTAGGAGCCCAGGCGGTCGTTCAGGTTCTGCATGGTGGCCTTCTCGTTCAGGTGGAGGGAGCTCTGGTCCACGGCATTGGACAGGTCGAAACCGCCGCCGTAGCCGCCGCCGCCGTAGCTTCCTCCACCGTAGCTTCCGCCGCCGTAGCCGGAGGAGACGGATTGGCGCACCTCGCAGGTGGCGATGCGAGGGGAGAAGCCCCCCGACATGCTGAAGGCCTTGGGGGCGGAGGAGGTGTAGCCCACGCGACGCTGGCTGATGATGGAGCCGCCGCTGCTAGGGCCGCTGCTCATGCGATAGCTGCTGTAAGACATGCTGGCTGCTTGGCGTTAGAGTACAAGAGGAGAGAGAGAGAGAGCGAGAGGACTGTTGGACAGCGTCAGAGCCTAGGGTTGTGGACTTTGACAGTGGGAGACTGGCTCCTCATATAGTGCTGGACTTGGGCGGCTCCATGGAGCCAGTGGGAGGGTTTGTGGAGGGAGGGGGATGGTGAAAAGTTGGCAGGCTTTGCTATGGCCCTGTGTGTTTGCCTTTAAGGAAGGAGCGCCGTTTCTTTCCACTCATGTGAGGAAACTGTACGGAATGTGTGTTAGTGTGTGAGATGTTTTTGTGTGTGTGTGTGTGTGTGTGTGTGTGTGTGTGTGCGCGCGCGCATATCTTTTTGAACTGCATTTTATGAAAACAAGATATTCCCCGCATTTCTTTTGCTATACCTTATAATACAAGCACAAAAGGTATGGCGTTATAATGTAAGTGCCACTTCATAAATCAACATAAGTGCTTGGCAAACAGCAGTCACCTCCACAATAATGAGGTGAAATCATGATTCTCCTAATGGCAGGTTCCTCTCACATTTAATGTTTTGTGTTCACATCCCAATAAAGCATTACTTTCAATACTAAATAACTAAACTATACCATACTATTGTACACTGCTACAATACCAAGTCTTGACAGATAACGTAACCTGCAGGTTTGCCCAAGATTACTTATTTTAATAGAATATGTATTCACTTTAGCGCCATCTTAGAGATAACTCCATTTAATGACACAATGCTACTGCCATTCATATCCAAAGTCTTGTTTGTGTTAAGATAATCACTTCAATCCATTTACGGGACCATGTCATCACCCTATTGTTTGACTATCCCACAAAATGCCCCATCCCCCCTTCTGTGTGTGTGTGTGTGTGTGTGTCAGCTCTGAAACTCATGGCTCATGTCAAGGACTGCATGCATGGGGCCCATGAAAGGGGTTGTGCAATAGTGTGTGTTTATATATGTGTATTGTGCTTACATCCTTGGAGTCTGGCCAGTATCGATGCTCTCATCATAGCATAGCGGTGGTGTCAGTTGAGAGTTGGGTGATTGTTGCCTATGGGGTCTTTTCTCAGTGACAGAGGAAGAGTTTGGTTCCAATTAAGTGTCCTGCACATAATCAGAGTTCACTGTTGTTTCATGTTTAATGCACTTTCTCAGGCTAGTCTTCGTATTCTCTTGTGAACTACAGTATCAACTCAGGTTTCTTTAAAATATGCAGCAGCTCAAACGGACAGATTAGAAGCTCACGCAATGTGTGGTGTTGATATCCAATCTAGGTCTTGTTGTTTGACTCCATCAACTGTATAAAAGAACACATTTTTCAGTAAATGTAAAATATGGGTTCCACTCTAGTAAGTGAACTTTATTTACAGTACATAAAATATAGCCCTTAATCACAGCTCCGGTCTGAAAGCCCACATTTTAGGGATAAACATGTCTACTTATTGGGCCCCTAGAAACTTGGGAACAAGCAGAAACCTTCACCTGTGATATGGGATGAGATGAACTTCATGAACTAATGTTTAAACAACGGCAAGGGTTACTACTGAAGACAAAGCAGATAATAAGGCATTTCCATCACTGTCACATCCACAGGGATGGGCACATACCTAGAATTATCCGACACATGACACTTTATAGAATAATTGACAAATGAGTGTTCTATTCATTGTGCCACTCTCCTGTCATATTAGCAACTTGTCTACAAAAACGGATGCCATCCCTTCTTAGCATTTAGGTGCTTAAAGACACTTCTGTTTTGGGCTTTTATTATCCAAAAGCAATTAATTTTATACCACATTTCAATTTTAGACACATTTGCATTAGACTGATTATTTTAAAAGGTATTGTTGTGTTGAGAATATTGTGTGTAAAATAGCTATAGGCATATACTGAGCCACAACTAGGAAAGTTGCTTCATTCACTGAAGGTGCTTTGCTAAACAGATTTGCACACAAAAAGAAAAGTTTAAACAAGATTAAACATTGCAGGTTTAGGCATAGGACTCACTCTTGTGCTTTTACTTCTAAGTTTGCTTAAGAGTGAAGGTGCTCTCCACATGTAGGTATTATTGTATTAGTCAAGGAAACGTATGACTCACTGTTCTCCACCCATTCCCTTTGCCGATAATCAGACATGAAAAATGGGAAGATAAGAACCCTTAAGAAACAGTGGTTGTTTTTTTGTGGAGGGAGATGCATGACTGCAATTTTCACATCCTCCAATACACCTTCTACTTATACTGATATAAAACCAATTTATATTCATAATCTGTGCATTAGACACAACATTGTCCACATCTTTGGAATGCAGCTGCACAACATTATAAAGTTGAGCAAAACAAAGACACTGTCGTCCGGATGGGCAGTGGCGTGAAACACCTCTTTATTTATTAATACAATACAGTAATCACGTCGCCTTCACTTCAGACTTCTCGCTATCATTGTAAAATTTAAAAAGCAGGCTGGGTGCTGCTTATCCAGCATAACAACGCTAACATGTAAATATTGGCCACGCACTTAATCCATGAGGCTTCATTGAGCTCTTTGTCTACAGGGCCAAGAAGACTCTGCTCTCCGCTCAGGGTTGGGCAGGTTACTTTGTAAATGTAATCCATTACGGTTACTAGTTACCAGACTGAATTTATAAGCAGTAATGTCATTTTTGGATTCCCTACTTTGGATTACTTTCCATAACTTTAATATTACAGTATTTCATGCCTAGTCATTGTGCTTTAAAATGCCATCCAAAGCAATTAACTGCATTGGCACACCAAATCTTTCTATTTATGTGACAGTTTATGTTGCTCAGGGCATCAGATTAAAGTAGGACTTTATTTATATTATTGATCAACTAAAGAAAGATTACAATCAGTTACTTCTCAACCAAATCTCCGCTGTACACAGCCTATAGGTGAAGGGAATGGAAGTTTACTCTCTCTCGCCTCTGTAACTCTCACTCATTAGTCATATGTTTCTGCAGACACACACAGTGTCCAAACAGTCTGCTTGTGCTGTAGCAACTGCTGGCAAGGTGTGGGCATGTTGGGTGTGGCTCACGGCTCATGGGTGAATGTTGCCCATTGTTTCAGGTCTGGATGATCAGGATTCCTATACAATACACCTGAGTCCTTGCCATCACCTTTGGGTCACTGCAAGAGATTGTACATTGAGTTCCCATGTGTTCCACTAGTCTAGTCCTCCTGGGGAATATGATACCAATTCATGTTGAGCAACAATGTTCATGCATTGCGTAAAACATAGTTTCATGACACATAGTTGTCACAGACAGATCTATTGTCCTAGCACCTTTTATAGAGCTGATTTATATCTTGAATATTTTCTTGATGGCAAATGATCAATTTAAACATCTCTGCTACCTAATCTGACATGCTGAGTACATTACATATGATCTGGTCATTACAGAACAATGCACTTGACCTTGAGTGTGCAGGTCCAGAAAGGGTAACACGTTTATTCAAGGTGGATAGCGTTGGAGGGATTGCAGTTATATAGATCAAAAGAATTATCCCCCTTGCTAATCAGTGCAATAATGTGAAACTCATAGGTTTGTAGGCCCTGCCCTTTAATAGCAATTAAGGGGCATGTCCTGCAGACCATAAACCCGATATGACATTAAAAATGCTCTTACAATGCTGACTTGTCTGAAACATTGTGTGCTCGCGCATGTTTGCATGGTAGTGTGCGTGAGATACAGTACACGCATGTACAAAGTTAAACATTTGCCCACATCAGTGTACACGCTCTTCTCTGCTCTGTGCTATGTATTATACTATAAAATGTGTTGTTAGGATGTTGAGAATAGATCTTTATACTGGCTGTTAGCTGTTGCTCTCCAATAATGTGTGCCTCTGTGTGACCATGTATGCACAAACCAACATACACTGTCACCTGAAAACTATAGAGTAAATCCAATATGTAGGCATTCAACAGTATGTTCACAAGCAAGTATACTGTGCAAAGTTTTGTTAAAAAATGTGTGAAGTGGTAGACATATTAAGTGTTGCATGTTTTTTAGGCTGATACGTTCCAATTTGTATCTTCTGGTCTATGGGATGTGTTGCCACAGCACCATATCAGCCACACCCTGCATGCAAGTTAAAACCTCTGATTTGTAGATATGAGGTGTACAACAGTAGCAGTGTGCCCTCTAGCGAAATACTGAAGACATACACCGAAGTATGCTTAACTGTGTAGTATTAGAGTCCAATTGTAACAGCAGTAAACAATGGAATGTTATAATATATAATATTGTATGATCCCAGGGAGATGAAAATATTTCAAGTTACATTATATCACATAGCGTACAAACAAAGATGGTTGTTCTGCAGTAACAGTGTACAGTAGACAAACAATCTCAAGTCATGTTTTTCAAAATACTGCACACGCCCACATGTCACATGAAAACAGACGACTTCACCTGCACAACAATGCACAATTCATCAGATGCACATTTAAGGAGATGACCAAGAAAGGGAGCTTTTCAGAGACACGACAGATGCCATTAATAGATTCATGGCCAAATAAATAAATGTTTATGGTCCTCTTGATCTTTCCTGTTGGCACTCTGAAGCACGGCTTGCTAAATTCCTCCTGCAACTAAAGGGTGACTTGTGCAGTCTAGGGTGGTGTTAGCCTTTATGAGCTTATGCCTTTTATTGGCCAGGGCCCACCCCGAATGTTTAGTCGACCACTTTCAAAAGGCTACCCAGTATGTTCCTATAGTGCACTCACATTTCTAAAGCAGGCCACAATGCAGAATGTCAAGACAGATTTAGTACAACTGAAACAACAGTATATATTTCAATTGCATTATTTATAAATATAAAGAAACCCAACCACTGCATCTCTTACAGAAACTATCAATATTATCTTCAAAATGTAGTTTCCTGTTAACAGTTCCAAGGTACTGTACAATTGTCAAATTGTCCACAATCTCATTGTCCTATAACTGTACAAGTACAGTAGCATGCATCCTTGATTCTAAATAGATTGCTTTTTTAAAAGTTTTAACTAACAAATTATTGTATTGTTACTTCACAATATGGCCTTGTATTTATAGAGCACTGTTCGTGGTTCTCATGTTGCATCTTATACACGACCTTAATCACACATTAAAACAGTATTGAAATGTGACGTGTTTGTCAAGAAGAGTTCCAGAGGGAGGGAGGGGCAGCTCTAGAGAAGGCTCTGTCGCCCCCAGGTCTGGTGCTCGAGTGGTGGGTACGTATATAGGGGGGTGGGTGGGTGCAGTGGAGGTTGCAGGACGTCTGTTGGTGGTGGAGGAGGAGGCTGGTGAGGCTACTCAATACATTTACAGTGAAGGTTGGAAAAAGGAATGTGAACCCCTAGGCTACTGACTTCAACAACAGTTACATTGGGTTTAGGAATTTGCAAACCATCGGGAGGTGTACAGTAGTTACTTTGACTTACAATATATTTTGAGTTTGCTATTAACATGATCAAGAATTTCTGATTTGCAAAAGGATCAAAATGGTTAAAGTAACCGTAAAGAGTTTACCAATAGCAAATTGTCTATAATTAGAGACAATTCAGTGCTGTGGCTACTCTAGATGTGGGCACCCAGCCATTATGACTAACTGTGTCCACAAACTTGCACAAAACAACGTGTGTATGCAGGCCAGGCATGGAGTCCAAGGCAACACACACACACACACACACAGCTGTGAAGTTCTCATCAACATCACATCTTATTTGGTTATGCATCTTGGAAAGTATATTCTGGAATGATAAGTCAACCCTTACTCACCAAAGTCTTCTTGTTCGCTTCCCAACTACTCATTCCAAAGCTGTCCCCTTTTGCCTGTTGGATAACAACACTGAAAACAGGACACTTTGATTGAATGATTCCTGTGTACAAATGCAAGACATTTGCTATCATTATGTTTTTTACAGTTTTGGAAACGTGTTAGCATTAGAAAAATGTACTGACAGCATACAGTTTTGCAGTTGGTGGAGTATGAATGAGAAAATAGTTGATACATTTAGCAGAAGTCTGGTCATTTTGTTTGTCTACATACACTTCTTTTTCATTGCATGTGTGAAGAGATTTGACAATGTGACTGACTAAAAAATTATTTTTATAATCAGACAATTAGCCAGCCCTCCCCTGCTTATAGTACCCTGCCTAAATGGTACTTAAGTACTAAACCCTTATATATGCTTCTGTTCTTTCTCTCCTCCTCTCAAATGTCGTCGGGGGGGATATGCTGCCGTGCTTCTGGACTCAATCTAGAGAACAGTTGCTGGCCTTCTCTGCAGGTACATGTGGAACAAAAGTGATTTGTGTACCTGCAGACCTGAGGCCTATACTACAAAGGGAGGACATTTGTTCTTGGCCTAACCCTAAGGAGGAACATGGGGGTTGTTTGTTTCCCTCTGCAGCCATTAGATACTGTAATGTGATACTGTGTAAAGAAGCTTGACCAATGCATGTTAACAATTTATACCAAAAAAAAGTAAAGAAATGGTGGCAATAATACATGTATTTCCTCCAATGGATTTATAGTGCCATCCTCTTCTTGATGGCCAGAGGTCAAACACAAACACCTATGAGAGAGTATAACACTGCGGTTTTCTTCTCAGAAGTAATCTGACAGCTATTAATTAGTATCAAAAAGATATTAA
>JAODUE010019393.1:14600-48982 GCA_027564755.1 Amblyopsis hoosieri | reverse complement strand
ATATATAATATGTACTGCTAAACCATTTAAAAAAACAATTCTGCAAATCTCTTATACCAATATAATTTGGTATATTAATATCCCAAATTATTAACAAACATTTCACAAACATAATAACATCTATCTCTAATAACTAAGAGATCCATTGAAAATAAGATTCCTAATTTTTCACTTCCGTGCCTGGCTGGCTGCCTTGTTTCTATTGGTCGCGAGGGTATTTCATCACTCCCTCAGTCCCTGTGCCCTCGCTTTGCTCAGAGCGAAACCACCGTTGTGCGGTGCAAACCATAGAAAATAAAGGAGTTTCAGACCACAGCGGTGCCCTCTTGCTTTCTGTCTGATAGGGCCAGGGTTACATTCATGATAGCCTTATTATTGTCTCATCAACAGGAAAAATGTCCATGTAATATCTTTATTGTTTAGTGTTATGTCAGCCTTCTTGGAGTCAATGGAGACGATTTTTATTAATGCATTAGGCTAATTCATTTATTAATTTAAAATAAATGTTTGCGTCAAGGAGATTCATGTGTCAGTTGTGAAATAAATAGGCTACGACCAAACTTTCCCAAACATTAACCAGCAGAGGTCCACATCGAGCACTGATTTGAAATGCTTTGCGTAATGAGCCCATTTCCGATATAATTGTGGTGAATCTCCATTGGTTCAGAAAAGCTTCACCTGTCCATCTCTATTAAACCAGTATTATTATTAATCAGAGGACAAAAATACCATGTCCACCTTTCCAATAGAATAGAGGAAACACTGAAGTACAGTAGCAGAAAGGACTTATTGTTGCTTTTATTTGATCATTTTATTATCTTGTGATGATAAAAGTCAAAAGCAGGTATTCCATAAATGTAAATGAGATTTGAAGACTGAATAACTGAACTTGGCTATTACAGTATTATTACTATATTTGGTTATTAATATCCTGTCTGTCTGCACCTTCTACTTTCTTTGCCACCCTTTTCTCTTTATTATTATATCTATTTATTATTTATTATTTCTTTCTTTCCTTATTTCATTAATTCGTCCACAGAGGAGATAGAGAAGAAGTTGACTGCATACAGGAGAGGCAGCAAGTTTTGGAGGATGCTAATCTTTTGTCAGGTGAGTCGGACAAATGAAAATAATAATGATAGTTTAAGGAACGAGTAACATGGATAGATTACTATAAGTTGTTGAGTTAAGTTGAGAATCGCTATATGCTATAGAGACTGACATATCAATGATGTAATACAGTTCTGTACAATATTCGTTTCAGTACATAACACTCATGAATCATCATCATAACCACAGCGGAGGTGGAAGTGGTCTTGTGACAAGGATATGGGTCTTTGTGTGTGTTGTGTTTACAGTTAAAGTGTAACTTCACCCCAGCTCTGAGCCTGATTCCACCCACTACAAGTTTGAAAAAAAAATGAATTAAGGAGCTGAGTGAGGGGTACCCCCATTAACATTAACGTTATCATTTTAATTTGATGATGTATGAGCTGTACCGATGAAAACCAGCCAGGCCCTGGGGTGATTTTTAACGAATATGACGTGTAGTTCTGTTTTTCGCCCATAAAATGACAATATGTACGAAAACGGGAATGTTGTCAATATTATCACCAGCACTGATGTGTCTCATCACCGATCAGCCCTATTACTTCGTCTACAACTCAAAAAACACATTTTAGGGTGCAGTTACACTTTAAATATACTGTATATATAGGAGATTCAGTCTCGGCAGGGGTAGAGTCGCTCCAGGAACAGTTGAAACTCTTGCTCAGCGAATACAAGTGTGGAGAGATTGACACACACACATAAAAAAACATACACACACACACACACACACACACACACACACACACGTACACCATTATAATATAATGAAACAACAACTAAGCGTAAGCTGAAGTTAAAATAGGCCGGGTGTGGGGATAGAAGAGAAGCAGAAGAGGCTCCATGTTGTTTTGTTTAGTAGTCTATCCAGCACCCCACTGTGCTTCCCTAGCAGTGTGACTAAATCATGTCTCTCCCATTGGGATGCCAAGCTCTTCATTAGCTGGATGGAAATTAGCTGCAGCTTAGCTACCATTATTATTTTTTATGTGAATGTGCGTGTGTGTGTGTGTGTGTGTGTGTGTGTGTGTGTGTGTGTGTGTGTGTGTGTGTGTGTATTTACAGGGAGGCCCAGGTCATCTGTATCTACTGAAGAATAAAGTTGCAACCTTCGCTAAGGTGGAGAAAGAGGAAGATATGAGCCAGTGAGTGAGATTGTTTTCTTTTCATAAATAAAAACATTGCAACAATATTGTATACTTTACTCTATAAACTTTAGAAATAAGACACAATAAAGGATATCACCACAATTTGCAGACTTCACTGAGAACTAATATATTGTACTGCCACTGTAAACCCCTGTAACTACAGTACTATTATCCAGATCACAGCAGCAATCTTGTCTAGACATCATAGAATACTAGCCTGGCTCCGCCCGACTATTTCTCTCAGCTCCATTTTTATTTTGCTGACATTATGCTCTGGAAACCCTGTTGACATTATCGTTTTCACAGCCACCCTGCTGGCGGACCAATCAGGTGAATGGATGGCGTTGAAGTCAAGAGTGTTTCTAAATGCTGGTAGAGCTAGATGACGTGATAAAAACCGTCTGTAGCAACACCGATTGTATAAATGCTGTCCAATAGTTTCAAAATGAACCAGTGGTTTATGCCCAGTAGGAGGCAACGACCAGTAGCGAGCCGTGACCCTCCACACTGGGCCTTCAGTGTCACCACAAGAAGGCAAAAGTTGCACAAGCAATCAGAATCACAGTTGTAAAGAAGTTAAGACTATTCTAGCAACTATCAAATGTGATTGGTTCATTTTCCCCTGTTCATGGAATGTAGCTTTTAAAAAACACAGTTTAAGAGTCTGTTGCTTATTTACATTTAACTTCTAACTCTAACAATTGTATTGTTTAGTTTCTAAATCAATAAAATGTATAGATTATGTTGGGCCTTCACTGAATACCTTGATTGCCCTGAGGGTTTCCCTGTGGAAACAACTGTTAACACTTCCCAATGGAGCGTGGCCAGACCATATTCACCTACACCAGGCTAATAGAATACAGGATTATGCTATCTGTTACATACATTAGCATAAACACACAAGAGGGAGTGCGTTAGACTGAATATCAACACGGGTGTGATTCAGTCGTACGGGTTTGTTGATTTTTGTTGATTTTTTGATTAGTAACAGTTATTAGAACATCGGTAAAGTGGAGTGATACATGCATAGTTAAAAGTCCCAGTGCTCATGGAATGCCTCGTCAATCAAATCACTTGGTCAGAACTAACTGTTAAATAAACATTAAATAAATTATCATTAACACACAATCATCTCTGTCATCTCTAATGTGTTTGTACAGATTCTGGCGGAGACTTAGTCGATTTATGAGTAAGGTCAACCCAGAACCCAACCTCATTCACATTATGGGATGCTATGTTCTGGGAAACCCCAATGGAGAGAAGGTCTGTACTGAACACACTCTCTCACACACGCACACACACACACACACACACACACACACACACACAGAGAAACACAAAGACACACATCTGCTTGCAGTCTGGGTGTGTATTTGTTGGGGATTGGGTCTGAATGAACTTTGTGTATTATTAAGTGCTGTCCCTGTCACAAACACACATGGAGTTGTTGGGCCGATCCCAAGCCCCGCCCTTTTCACAAGTCCTCCAATAACATTTGAGCCTTTTCTGAATCCGACAGAAACCTCAACGATTTCCTGTAATAGCTTTCTGCTGTTTTGTCCAACCTAGTTACAGTAACAAGGTCGGACAAATGATAGGGGCGGGGCTTAGGATCGGTCAATTGTCAGTTTTTGTCAACTCGCACAAGGCCACCCATGGCAAACAAGTTTAGTGCTAGTGCGAAAGATCTCACACCCCACAATTTCTTAAAAATGTCTAAGCCAACTGTTTGGGCAGGATTTTGCATGCGCTAATTTAATAGCTCCTTTTCCTCCAATAACTATGAGATCCCTGGCTTGAGATGAACTACATTCAGTGTCATGGTACTGTTGTGTTTGTGCACATTTAAATCACACAATATGACATCTCTTCTTTACTTTGCCTCCCTTGTATAACATTGTGTAGCTCAGCTTTGTCTGTTCAGGTCTGTGGTGCCTATGGATTTATTAATATTATATTTAAAAAAAAAAAACTTTCTTTCTCTGGATGCTAACGCAGCCAGATTCATCCCTTTAGTGCTGACCAGGGCCATTCCCAAACGTTAGACTATATGTCAGGTTTCTCTACCTAAATATGATTAATTAAGCATTTTCTTGTCCAGTAGGACTGTAGGTTAAACTTTGAGTCATCAGAAAAAACTTTGGCACGCTAATATGTTCCTGCATTCCTTTGCCCTCAGCAGAACTTAGAATAATATGTTACTCATGTGATTCTACAGGGAATAACCATGTTTTACATTAACATATAGTCACGTATATATGAAGATTTATTCACATATATAGTATATATTCCCATTACAATACACACACACACAAATATATATATAACAAAGTGTGTTCTGACTGGGAGATAATGTGTACACAATTTGTCACACTCACAGAATACTGTATATTGCATCTGCTACAGCAGTTTACAAATGTTTATTGTTCATCAACAACAACAACAACAACAACTGCAGCCTACATATGTGTACAGGACATGATAAAGGACCCTGTGAACGCAGCATTTACAACATGTGCGTAGACCTGTGTGTAACGTACCGCGGAGAAGCTAGGACGGAGTGCGGTACACAACACACACTGCATGCAGTGTAGCCGTCACATGTTCCCTCGTTCAGCACACGCGCCCTGTGATGTAGCCCTGACACGCGTGGCTTTTTGCCCAGAGTTAATGGAGATCCGCTCCATTCAGCCACTGGAGTTTACACTCTCGATTGATCTTTGAGGCCATGATTAAGATGTACATTGATCTGGACACACGCTGTTGATATTGACGTAACGCTATTTACAGCAATAATAAGTACATTGATTCCAGATGGAATCCCAAGACACTTGGAGGTGTGAAGACAATCCATTCTGCTTGAGCATTATTGGAATGCCCTTGCTATTCAGACACTATAGGATTTCTGCCATTTTGAGCTCAATATACATTGTATAATGTAAGTTGTAATGGAAATGCACGTTTTTGTGATTGGATCATTAAACTTTATATTGTAAGCTTTTACTATACACTTTTCCAGCTGATTGAAAGTCTAGGGATATTTTTATTACTATGTGAAATGTAGGACTGTGGCCCCTTTGGGACTGTACAACAGTGATTAAGGACAATAAATAATCTTGATGTTACACTTGTAGCTCTGACGCAGGTCACCTGCGAAATTCGACAAACGTGCGTATACAGCACTACAATCAAGCTAATATTGTATATGTACAGTATATGTGTTTTCGGCATTGATTAGCTACACTAAAATGATGCTTTGTATTTCCATGTTTTTCTCATCTACAGTCCATTAATGACTTCATTATTTTCATGTACTCTACAAGGGATGTGATTGGATCTAGCAGGGAAACATGGAGGCCAAGTGGTTATAAAAGGGAATATGTTGTATTCTAGTAGCTGTATGATGCTACACTAAATACACTTATACTGTATGTACACACACACACACACACACACACACACACACCACACTCCACCAATCAGGGCATGACCTAACAAGTCTGTCTGTCACACATTGTCAGCCTGCCATAGGTCATATTATAGTTATAATGTGCCTCACGTTGACTTAAGACCATTTTGCTAGTCAATCGCGCAATCACTTTCCGCTGCCTCAAGATAGCAATGTGTCAGCAGTGCGCTAGACCACACCTCCTGTTTAGACCAACACCCTCAAATGTACGCAAGTGCATTTGCTAGTTAGACAACGTGGGCGCTGGACGGGAAAATGACAACTGCGTCTAACAAAGACGCTTGCGTTCCCGCTTTGCGCCGCATTGCACCTGTTGTAAGATAGGGCCCTAAATGGCATTTCATTAGAAGATACAGTCTATTTTACTGTCGCTAGCTGCTATACTGCCCATTCAGTGAATGGTCTTCACTCACATATATATGTGCACACACAGTATATCTGTCCTAGTCAGTTCCCAGGGAACACCAGTGAGTGAGTGTCAAGATGTGTTGGATTCATTGCTCTGTGGGTCTTATCTTGTTCCAACAGCTGTTCCAGAAACTGAAAAACCTGATGAGGCCTTATTCTGTTGAGTTTGAGTCACCGCTAGAGCTTTCTGCGCAGGGTAGGCCACGCACACGCACGCACACACGCTCACACGCACATCTCTTACATGTTTTATGTGTACACAGGTTACTTTAGTTTTTTGTTGATGCACTCCCACGTAATCATTTAATAAAATAACTTTAGCATTTTCATTTTAGGCAGTTGATCAGAGGGCAGTCAACTGTAATCTAAATCTTTATCTTATCCTAAGCAGAACATGGTTAATAATGGTGTACCTAACCCTTAAACTAACCTCAACCTGAATAATATTAAATATAACCTTTGTTATTGACTAGACTTCCAAAATCACGCTAAATTGAAATTGAAATTGAAATTGTATAATAAACCATTGCAACTGTAACTGAGTCTCCTGATTGGTCACTGAGCAAAGGTTATGTAACGACGGTGTGTTAGCCCTTGCCTCAGAAAGGCTATTCCGTCCAGTGGCCAATTTGAATGGTCTGAATAGGAGATCAATGCCAGACTGTCGGCAGGCAGGGGACGCGGACGTATGCTAACAAGGCCGCTATATTCAGACCGACACACTCACGGCGCGCGCACGCACACACACACAAACAAAGAGAGAGGCTTCCTGTACAGTGTTCTTGTGGACTGCAGAGCGCTACGGCTGTGCTCTGTCCCTCATACCACCCATGGAGGCGAGGGAACGGCAAAAAGCAGGGAGACTCCCTAAGAGCATCTGTCACACGCTGTGCAGCCTAGCTGCTGGCTCTAGCGCCAAGTAAAGAGCATCTTTGTCTTGTCTATACACACCTCCGCCTGCCTAACGACACATCTCAAGCCACAGTACTGCTCTTCTCCATTGTCTTGACTATATCGACATGTAACGGTGGAGTCAGGGATGCTGGAGATGAACTGATGATATTTGAACTAAAAAAAAAAAAAAACGGCTCCGCGTCAATGCCATGTGGGTGCTCCCCTCAGAAGCTCCGCCCCACACAAAGGACACTTATTTTCAAAGCTAGAATGGTGTTGTGTGTTGCGGTCCTATGGCGTCAATATAGTCTCACAAATCGCGCTCGCAGAATGTTGTGTCGAGCATGTGAGGAGATATTTGACTGAATTTGACAAACAAAGAGTGTATTAGCTTACAATCCCTGACTCTACCTTTAAAGGACAAGCGTAGACCAAATTTTACAGCTTCTTAAAGTGACACCACCTTCCTAACAAGCACAAGCAACTTACAATAAATGTGTGTAACCATTTTGCTGTAATTCATTCTCTGCCAAAGTATATTATTACGATATTTAAACACAACCAGGTCACTCACACGTCAACCCTTTCTTTCAACCAATTCAGGCAAAGAAATGATCGAGATGTACTTTGACTTTCGCCTCTACCGGCTCTGGAAGACGCGCCAGCACTCCAAACTTTTGGACTACGAGGATCTGTTGTGATGCACAAAACGCCCGGACAGCAGCACCATGGAAACCTTCACAAACCGAGAGAGACGAACTGGAAACATACTGGAAACATACTGGAAATATACCGAAAACAGACTGGAAACAGACTGGAAACAGACTGGAAACAGGAAACGGACTGGAAACAGACAGGAAACAGACAGGAAACAGACGGGAAACAGACTGGAAAGAAGAAAAGGACTGGAAACAGACAGGAAACAGACTGGAAAGAGACTGGAAAGAGGAAACGGACTGGAAACAGACAGGAAACGGACTGGAAACAGACTGGAAAGAGGAAACGGACGGGAAACAGACAGGAAACAGACTGGAAACAGGAAACAGACTGGAAACAGACAGGAAACAAACAGGAAACAAACAGGAAACAGACAGGAAAGACAGGAAACAGACTGGAAAGAGGAAACGGACGGGAAACAAACAGGAAACAGACAGGAAACAACCAGAAAATGGACAGGTAATTGACGAAACAGACAGGAAACAGACTGGAAACGGACTGGAAACAGACTGAACGTAGTAGACATACCACTCAGCAACTCTTGGTGTCACAGATGCTTTCATCCTGGGGAGGATATGTTGGAAGGATGGATTGGGGGGGGAGAGATAGGGAGAAAGAAATGTTATAGGATAGAATATGTGTGGGGGTTAATGCTTCTGTGTAGTAGGGAATGAGCTGAGCCTCCTGTTCATTCATGTTGACAGCCTCAAGGGTCAGAAGATAAGGACAGAACCATTTGAGACAAGCGCTGACTAAAGAAGATGAGCACTCAGACCCTCTTTGACCCTCTTTGCCTCTTGAGTCTGAGTCTAAAATGGAAATAGTGTCTTTAAAAAAGGGAAAGAAAAAAAGGTTTTCTGTGTTATGGCTCTATTCGATTGCAGCCATCCAATAGCCATGTCTGAGGCTGACGTGCTTCACACACACCGTTTAACGCTCACGCTGTCATCCATGTCCTTTGTGCTGACGATAACCCCCCCCCCCCACGTAGCTCCACGTGGCTATACATTCATATATAGATGTGTACGTATATATGACATCAGTATATAGCATCGCTTTAGTCATGCAGATTATACACTATGAGGATTATTATAATTCATTTTTTGACGTGTGTTGTAGTGCTGTTTCATATGGAACAATACTTTGAAATAACTCAGGTTTAAGCCATGGAGTAAATATTGTCTATTCTATCAGATATTGTAATCTTCATCACCACTGCTTTGTGTGAATGTATTCTGTCTCGGGAAGTTATGTTTTATTTGAGCTTCATGTTTTCATAAAATAATAACAGGAACATTTTTTTTTTATGCAAATGGTATGGAGTGTGTGCGTGTGCGTGTGCGTGCGTGTGTGTGCGCGTGTGTGTGTGCGCGTGTGCGCCATATACCCCAGGAGATTTCAGGTGTGAAATCCTATATTTGTGTTGCGCCAGGCAGTTATTTCACCTTATAAAACCTATCTCTTCTCTATTCTGCACACACACACATGCACGCACGCACGCACACGCACACACAGATGTCATACCCAGCCAAGTCCAGGCAAAGCCTTTGTGCTGTAGACTTGTCCTGTCGATCCATTCCACTCTCAGCAATGGATGTTAGAGGCCACTTAGCCAGCCCCTATCGAGCTTGTTGGCTCTATCGCAGCAGATGAACAAGTCACCAGTCTGCTGGGCTGTGAGCCAGTCAAGAAATAGCAACTCTTATGCATACGCATATGTGACCAATCTGCTGGGGGGCTTGCGCTACTAGAGAACCACCTAGAGCAGGGCTATTCAACTCCCGGTCCTGGAGGGCTGCACCCTGCATGGTTTAGATCTCTCCCTGCTCCAACACACCTGATTCAAATGAATGGGTCGTTATCAGGCTTCTAACAACCTTGAATCAGGTGAGTTGGAGCAGGGAGAGATCTAAAACATGCAGGACTGGAGTTGAACAGCCCTGACCTAGGGGTTTATGTCGACCTGGTCTGGTGGCTCAGTCAGTGTGTGTGCGTGCGTGCATATGTGTGTGTGTGTGTGTGTGTGTGTGTGCGCGTGCGCAAATGTGTGTATATGTGTGTGTGTGTGTGTGTGTGTGTGTGTGTGTGTGTCTGACCATTCCAATACCTGACAGTAATTGAGAAATAATATGAGGGCTAAGACATCAGCGGCTACGCTTACTACAGTGTCAAACAACGAAGATTTGCACACACACACACAGGATACCTACAGTATATGTTCAAGCCAAGCTATTCAACATGTGTACTGTATACAGAAAGCATTTATATTTTTGCGTGGATGTGTTTGTTGACAGCATTTTTTTAAACAAGATTTTTTTTTTTTTCCGTGGGGTCGATTGGAACAGATGGTGTTCAGATACTCTTCATTTTGCATGGAGCAACAATATACAGTAGGTGGTGATGCCACTTGACCCAACCTGACCCAACCTACACACTATCAGTAAAGAATGCTGTTGCTTTAATTGTGTGGTGGGCAACTTTATTTCATGATTGCAATTGAGTGAATAAAAAGCCCTGAGAAAACATTTGCCAAGCAAGGCAAGTGGCCATCCCTGGCACGGAATTCAGGCTATCGGAAATGTCTGTGCAGAGCAGAACTAACGGGGGAGCTTGAAAAACCAGGGTGGGCTATTCAGGGTAGTAAAGATGTGGCAGTGAAAAGACCTGACTGGAATGGTGATCTAATTAATTCATCTATTGTGGCCAATTATCTTCATTCAGAAAGTGAATTGTACATTTTTGTTGTACATCACAAATCCATTCTGAGGAAATTACTAACACTGGATGTTCTATCAATAAACATGTATAATTTACATACAATTGAAACTGGGCTACTGTAAGAGTGAATTGACCCATTGACCCGAAGCTTGTCATCTTTTTTCTTCTGTTTTTCTTTTGTCTCTTCCCTACTTTTCTCCATCTTCTAACCCCAAAAAGCATTTCACAGGAAATCTAATTAAAGATGCAAATGTGGTTTTGTGTCTCATAATCTGTGTCTAATTTAATTCCCATTGGACATATTTGACCACACTGATCCACTGCAGAGCATATTGCACAGTATCTTTAAGCAGAGAATAAAAATTACATATTGATGCCACTTTATTACATTTGTAATATGTAGTAAAATTGTTGATTGCAGAAATGTTCTTCAGGCAAATCAGTTTTTTCTGATGTCTCAATCATTTATTGTTTTCCTACACACATTAATACGGTATGTCTTATAAAGTGTGGTGCTTCGCAATATTGTGAATGTCTCACCATCTAATAAAGAATCAGGACTGCTAAATGGAAACACTGTAATCTATGGACAATAGCCTATATACTGGTTAAATCATTATTGTGCTCCCCCTCAAGAAATGATAACCAGTGACATTAACATTTTCACTGTAATGGTCTAAGATTGTGGTACCTCCACACTAAAATGTCGGTCTAAAAATGTGTTACCTTTGACAAAACATAATTAGGAGTATTGGACATACACGGTGCTATACAAACAATGATTTCCCTTGTGATTGTATTTCCAAAAGGAGGTTGTTATGAAATGGCCATCATCTCTGTGCACACTAGTTTCCAGATGGGCATGGGTGTTGTTATAAAGAAAAACTTAATAAGAAAATAAACATTTTCATCATCAGGATGTTTTTTTTTTTTTTTGCCTCAAGGGCAATATGAAAACACTGATAGTAATAAACAATAAGCCATCAACAATGTGCAACAGGGAAGCATAAACAAATTAATAATGTTGCCTCAGCCACTTGTAAATGTAATTTTTGAGATACCTATAATTATGAATAAACAAACTAATTTGAGTTACTAACTCCCCATGGTTAAGGATGTGACCTGTGTGAACAGATGAACACTGTATGTCTCATCTCTGACATTTCTAATAAAAACATTTGACCAGTTACAGTTCTGTATCTAACATGCATAGTAAATACATTCACCTGCAAGGCATATTTGAAATAGTCAATCTAACCCAGTGGTTTTCAAGCCTTTTCTAGGGGCCATATTAACATGGTTAGGATAAGAATAATAACATATTATCAAATATGTATAATGTAACATAAAAACATTAATTGTATTAAAGATATTGAAAGTACAACATTGGTTTTAACAATGGCCTCTCACAGTAAAGACTAGAGCTGACTACAGTAATTTGTTTCAAAGTAATGTGATTATGGCACGGGCGGCAGATTAGCCTGTTTAATTGTCAGTAATCACAAGAGATGCATACATTAGATATATTACATTATGCATACAGTACACACAGACACACACAAATATACCCACATACATTCTTTCAGTACATATTATTATTTTACAGTACCATTCTGTACTGACGCAAGATAATAATATAAGACATTGAGTTCCAGTGCGTTGGTGATATCAACAGCGGAGGGTCAATAAAAAGGTGACATTCATAATGGAGTGATTACTGTGTCAAGACTGTAGGCTTGGAGTTAATCTGGAGGAGAAGGGCTTTTCAGATTAAAGTGAAGAAACAATTTGGAGCTAAAACGAGCCTTTGAAATACAGTATGTGTCTTCTACGATAAAAGCAGAATTTTGATGTTAATCTGTGACAGACATGTTATATTGTGCTCAACAGGGCAGAAGCATATGCAGATGTAGTCTGTAACAAATTGTATTCTGGAAAATACTGTATGTTTGGCTCCTTCTGTTGATTAACACAGATTAGAGGGATCCAGTGGTGTGTGAGGTTCAGAAGTGTTTAATCTCCCTCTCGCAGGATTATTTTAACCTCCTAATCTCCAAGAAGCCTTTCAAGCAGTTCCATTCCAATCTCCATCCCTCTCTCACTCTCTCTCTCTAGACATGAAGTGCAAAAACACAGAATGGAAACAGCAACGCCCTTCTTTGTCTGAGCGCTGAGTAACCTTGATTTGACCTCTGTTCCTGTTCACAACTGCATTTTCCGTACAGATTAAAGTGCATGTGTGTGCACACGCATGTTCGCGCTCTGCTCATCTGTGAAAGAGGGTGATAAAAAAAAAGAGAAGCAATAAATAAATAAATAAATAAACAGGCAATGCCTGAAATACATTATGCGTGATGCTAAACCAACAGGAGAAAGTGCAGAATAGTCTGTAGGAATATCTCCCTATTGTACGTTATAATATTCATGCAAATATGTCATGAAGGTACTATGGAGGAATAAGGTTTAGACTAGAGCATACAGTGCTAATCTTAGGGGTGACCCCGGTCACGAACCAGATCCAACCGGATATGTTGTGAGATCCTAAAGTGCTATGTCTTGATAATGTGTGTTCAGGCGTCAGGCCTCCGAGGATGTCTATGGCATGTTATGAGCATGCTAAGGGATGTATGAAAATCTTAGCTGAGACACAGAGATCATCTTGGGCACACATGGATTTGAACACCCTGGCTCAGATTCTCTGCTGTATTTCACCATCGATTAACCTGATTAACTCAGTTCATCCTGGGCTCGGGGGTCAGACAATTTGCCACAACAGTACCTCGTCTCTCTCCAGCCTACCTTTATGATGTTCATAAGAGTATGGATCTACACAGTGTTCTAACCCTGCGTGCCGCATACAGGCAGCATCCACTTTAAGGTAAAAAGGCTTAGTCAGCAAAGCAGCACAAGGATTGGTGTGCGTGTGTGTGGATGTTTGCGTGCAGCAGCTACATAAATCCACCCTGTCATCTCCCCTGCAGCCGCCCCACACAAACGGCAGCCCTCCTCTCAAACTGCTGAGTACATTTTGTGGAGGTTACTGTAGGAAATGTGAATGTACCACACACACAGCCAACACACACACAGCCAACCGCTGCATGCGTTTTCCCCATGCAACACAGGATTGGGGACGTGTTAACGCAAATCCGTGTTTTGCCTCCAATAATCATTCAGTCCTGCTGGCATTGTGCTTGATACGATCAGAAGAGTGTGATTGGACTAGCACCAAAGGTTATGTGTGAGAGTGGTACAGCAGGGTAGCCTGGCGAGACCGTCCTGATCTCGCCAGCTTCAGGTTGACTTTGCCTCGAGAATCAGTGTGGAGAGCTTGGGAATCGTCGTGTCAGGCCAATAGTGTGTTGCCATACAGCGTTAGCTACGGGCGTGGTTTAGGTGTGACGAAGGCGACTTGTAAACTACTTGAAAAAAACAATGGTGGGTCCTACAAACACAGGGTTGGGAAGTAACTAATAAAAAAAATAAAAAAACAGTAACTGGAATCCATTACAGTTACCAGCTAAAATTGTGGAATCAGATTACAGGTATTTAAAAAAAAAAAGTATGATAACTTCTATGATTACTTCAAATTTAAAGGAGGAGTTTGCAGAAGAAAAATGAATCGGCTCTTAACGTCTTAAAGTCCTACTTAGATCTGACCCCTTGAGCAACATAAACGGTCACAAAAATATAAAGATTTAGGTCACGGTAAAGCACTGATTCAATCACCGGTACAATGGAACAAAGGATAATTCATTGAGACATACCAATTACATTTTCTTAATTAAAGGTACTGTACTCTATATGATATTTAAAAAATTAATATCCATAACATCAAAAAACTTGTTTCTATTTAAAAGGTATAATTGGGTCCTGATCAGATAATTACATCACACTCCTTTAGAACTCCTCTATTCTCTGTTTATATGGGGCTCATGGATAATTTGTTTTGGTCTGTGATGTTTGTGCGCTTAGTGTGACATCTATTGGCAGAAAGTCAACCTACATTTATTTGAGCATAAACCTTAATGATATTCATGGCTGGTATTTTCTTTCTCTATATTAAAACAATTTCAGACATTAAAACTTAAAAGGGCTTTATTTATTATGATTAGTCACTATACATTTGGATTAGATATATGGTTAGAATGATTAATGTACATTTTGGGCGTGTATGTATTGTATTATTACCTATGCTATAATTCCGTGCATGCTTCCATGTGTTATATGCTCACTGCTCAATTATCGGTTAACTGGCAGTAGCACAAGAGACCATTTGACAAGAGACCATTTGGTTGCACAAGAGATCATTTTGATGTTAAAACAATGTGATGTGATTGTTCCTGCCACTGTGAAGCACTTAGGGAGATTAAAATCAATAATGTGCAGAGTTTATAAAATACGACTGCTTCTCCATAACTACCTGTTCAGATTCCCAAAACTGAGCTGTCATCTTTTGACTCCAGTGCCAAGTTCCTCTGCTGGGGTCTCTTTGCTTTAAAGTCTTTTTTGAATAATTCACTTAGTCTTTGAATATTTAATAGTTACGTTTAGCATAAGGAGTAAGATGGTCTCACCCTTCAATCATCTGATGTTCTTCATTTTATTTCATAAATGTTTTTAATTTTTAACTCATTTTATTTTACTATTTGTCAGATCTATTCAGTTATAATACAATATCACGTCACATGTAGAGAAAAAAACACCAGAAGCATTAATTTGGGATTAGAAAGAATGATAATATAGAGAAAATATTGACTGCACTGGCCCACCCATCACTCAAATCACACCATTCTTCCTTACTGGTAATGTCTGTGCCGCAGTATATAGGCCTGGACCACAAGGTGAGCACCTCAGCTCGGATTGCTCGCTTTTTTTGTCATTCACTATCAAACATTAATCAGTAAAGTAGCCTAAGTGGTAGAGTAAGTACATTGGAAAATACAGTATATCCACTTATTTTAAAACCTTATGTTTTTCATTAGGGCGTCTCCATTGTGCATATATCGGATTATAATTTGCTATATTTTTTAGGTTAAAAATACAAGTCTGGCAAGTCTGACCTTTTATACATACTGTATTGTATTGGGAGGGGATATGTAAATCCTTCTTATGAATCTAAATGCATTTCATATCAAGTAAACAATTCTCATCAGCACACTAATTCACAGACAAAATATACACATTTCATGACTATAAGTATAAAATGGTAATACAACAATGAAAACGGACTATATAACAGGTTTTTACGATAGCTTTCTCATTAAAATAAGCATGTTTACACCATGAGAAAATAGAGAGAAAAATAGAACAACAAAGGAAACATGATACAGAAGCCAAAAGCCAAAGTCCATATTATTCCTAAACATACAATCACATTCTTCCCTATCAAACTTGTCAAATAATTTACGGTTATCTTTTATACAAAAAAGAGAAACTATATCTAAAAATAGAAGAATGAAGAGAGAAAGACGAAGGAAACATGTGCAAAGTTTGGTCGTCGCCCACCCGCTGGTACGGTAAGTGTGTTTATTATATACATATTTAAATCTCATGTTCTAGAGCAGCCTGCCCTTCCCTAAACCCAATGTACTACAACAGTACCAGACATACTGTACACAGTATACAGAATGCTACGATAAAAAAATAAGTATATCGCCCCCTAGCAGGGTGTGTCATTACTCTACAGAAAATGTATCATTTTAAAAAGGCCCCATATTATTCAATTTTCTAAATGTTTTCCCATTTCTGGGAGGGTAAGTAATGTTTAAAAATACACAAAAAAATGTGTGTAGCAAAAGTGTGTAGAAATAAATATAAAAATATCTGACCATAATTTATACTCTAATACAAGCCACACATAAAACATGATTTAAAATTCTAATCAAAGGCATTGTATAAAATAAATAAAACAATGTAAGTAATGTCCTCAGTCCAAGTACAACTCTCTTCGTCTTAAATTCCAAAACAACTACACCAACTATAACAAAGCCATTTTCGTGGACGTGGATTCGAGTACGTTTTATGGAATGTGGAAAAAGTCCTGACGCAGAGATGTAAGTAATTCATGTCCAGTTAGCCAGGTCTGCCTCTGTGTGTTGTGTATGTAAACATACCAAGAAATGAACCTGAACATAGCCTGAGGCGCAGGTATGAGTAAAGCGTCACCCCACATTATTTTACATGATCCCTTAGATGGGGAACCTGTCCTCAGTTTAGGTCAGAGTCACACGCAGGATCCTCCAGGGTTTGGTCAATGTCCTCCATGTCACCCAGAAGATCAGAGAAAGGCGGCCTGCGAAATGAATCCATCTGAAGCACAAGATGTGTCAGATTGTCAAGATCAGCGCCTTGAACCTTCTCTTATAAGGTCTCTTATAAGGTCACATACAGATTTTGTTAATACAAGACAACAGATGAAGCTGCATGTGTATATGATGCGCAGACTCATTGGTAAAACCAAAACCATTCATTCATTGGAAACAATGAGAACACTTTCTAACATTCACTTTAGATACTTTATTTAATTTGAGGCATATTTAATCAGGTTCATCTAAATAAAACCTCTTTGTCCAACCATACACTTGGCTTGTCACTGCATTTTTCCAATTTATAAAATAGAGACACTTCCATCTCAAGTATATTTTGCTCTTCTACTTACCAAGCAACATTTGGCAGCAAGCTCAATGATGTCTTGTGGACAGCCTGAAACCATCTTACTAAAAGCATTCACATCCAGTCCATAGTCCTAAAACACACAATTTAAGCATATCAGAATCTATTAACCACAAAGATGTTCTGAAAATGCCCTATCAAACATACAGTAAATATATTAGTAAATATATTAGTTATGAGCTCAGTACAAAGTGCACGAAGTGAAATTCACTTAATAAGATTTCTTAAACTAGGTGCACATTTACTTAAATGAAGTCACTAGATAAGCCATTTATATTAGAAACAAATCCAACTAGATTTTAAATCTAAAAACAAGATTATGACACTGAATTAGATCATAGTTTTTGCAGTGTATAAACATTCACACATTATTGTGTGTGTTCATTGCAAGTATAGTCACTGGTTCTGCTAACATGACACATGAGCACTGTCTATGTAAATGTCTCTTGAAAGTGTATCTTCCAGTAACCTTACTTTGGGAATGTGCTCTACTAATGTATTTTTTGACTTGCTCTCATTGCTCTAAACTAATGGCAGTGTATCCATTTAGCCCCGTCCTCAATAGTCAAACTATTAAGCCTCCAAGCTTGTCCGTCCAAGATATTGCTCTTTTGTCCTTCATCAAAGCATTTGTGTGTGTGTGTGGGTGTGCGTGTGTGCATGTGTGTGGGTGTGCGTGTGTGCATGTGTGCACGTGTGCGTGTGTGCGTGTGTTGGTAGGATGGGTGAAGAGTGACAGCCCTCCTTACCCCTGGCCAATAACGGAATAGATACAAATGAGACAACTATGGCAGCACTCTGGCCTTTAGGTCATTACTGCACGGTCCCAAACTGCTCCGAGCGTCCACAGGCCAGGCATGGAAATTAATTAACCATGTAGGTTGTTGCATATTATCCCCACTAATGAAGAGTGGACGCCATAATAGCAGTAATGACTAATTCATATTCAAACTGGAGTTGTGGAGAGGTTCAAACCACTGTCAGACCACAGTCAGACCACTGCATCCTCTCAGGAGATACACTGAGCAAGTAAATATGAACTACGACTTCTACAGTAATGCCAATACCAGTTTAACATCTTACTGCCCCATGTTTGGCTAACACCACGCATGTCAAAAACGTCAATGCGACATAAACATCTCATCGGGGAGTAGGGCATTTCAGGTACTGTTGGTTTGCTTTGTATAGTGTTCCTGTTGAGCCAGTGGAATCCCTGCTTCTATATTAATAATTAAAACAAGAATGACTGTAATGAGAAGCTGCATCAGCTCCTGAGGGGACGTTCTCGCTCCGCAGGGAGGCCAGACTAAGGATCATTAACAGACAAGGTCCCCTGTGGAGACATTTACGCTTTCTGTGGGCTAATTCAGCAATTCAGGATGCTGGCGTTCATAAGCATCATTGCAATAGTGGCGTGTCATTTTTCCTACAGGCGATTTATTATACAGCTTCATTGTGAGTGTGCTGTGAAGGTTCTAATCAGTTGTAATGCCGTCCAAAGGCTAACCGCAGTAACTACGTATCTGGTCAAAATTGAGTTATTGCACAAAAAAAAACATGTACTTCTTGATATTCGCTTTATCTTGTGACAACAACATGTTCTCACTCCCAACTCGTCAAAAATTGCAGCTTGGTCAATGGCCTTTAAATATACAATCGAGACATGTTAAAATGTATTTACCTGAAATCACAGGCTACACACAGCCTATACTGAAATATAACTGAAACTATTTAATTTTAAGAATTCAGGTAAATACATTTCAACATGTCTCGATTGTATATTGATTATTTATCTACAACCAGGAGCTAATACTTGCGCTGAGATTGCATGCCCATATAGCTAAAAATAAACAGGTGGTGTAACTCTGTAGTCTTGCCGTAACAGTCAATGACCGAAGTCTTCATCCTACGACGCCAAAGGCTTTCTAACACTTCGAAAATTGACCAGAAAGGCCATTGACCAAGCTGCAATTTTTGAGGAGTTAGGAATGAGAACGTGTTGTTGACAAAGTTTCAGAGTTCAATTATTTTTTGTTTATGAGAAAAATACATATAAAACTACTACAGAAACTACCAAACTGACCAGTTTAAAAAAAAAAAGATTTGAAGCCATTGTTCTCAGTTTGACTCTTTGTGTCGTTACTGCACTTACATTTTGTAGGGCAGAAGTGATTACAAAATCCCCTTATACCTGTGTTCTGGGTAGAAAGTCTGGATCTGCGGAGATGCGGCCCAGTATCTCACACAGCACAATGCCAAAGGAGAACACGTCCACCTGATGAAGAAAGCCTGGGAATTAGGAACTTGATGTGCAATCCGTTCTGTCTTGGTTTTGTTCCAACCAAGTCTAGAGTTCATTGTTGTTACCAAGGGGAGGCTAATGTAGCTGATCACTAAAGAAAATATTATGTTTTTTAATTGTATATTTTTTGTATATATTTTGTATATACTGTATCTCCCAAATATTGTTTCTAGAATATATATTCCTGCCTTGGTCAAATGTTTATTACTATAGTATATGTCTCAGCCAAATGTTTTATATCTTTGTATTTGCAATGTAAATTGTCCTTGAGTGTTTTGAAAGGTGTCCAAAATCAAATGTGTTATTATAATGAATTCAGTTTTTTGGTCTCTACTCACTGAGGCATTTATATTAGATGGGGTAATCTGATATGGTACAGAAATGTACAAGATATGGAAAACCATACTATAATAAAAAACATTTAATGCAATAATCCTGTCTACAGTGGCTTTCAGATTGAGTCTATTTGTGTTTGATGTTCCGTTCGTATAAACAAAAGTATTATTAGAGCTTAGTTTATATTGACTGTTTTATTTATGTGTTCAACAGCAGTGTTCCCAGCTCATGTCCAAATGTTAAAACTATGTAATAATACTTTGTAATAATATTTGAAAACAGCCTTTAAACACAACAACATTTAAACGTAATCTTCACTGTACCAATGCCTTATACACAGTGACTACATGCATACAGTTCACTAATGAAATACTGACATGTTCCAAATTCAGAATATTAACAATAAAATATACATGTGTGTGTGTGTGTGTGTGTGTGTGTGCATGAAAAAGCCAGATGTCCTGTTTGCAGCATTCGGTTGTCAGTTGAACTGATGGCGGTTGGTGAGTCTATACCTTGCGGTCGTACGGCTCTCCTCGTATCATTTCCGGCGCCATCCAGAAGGCTGATCCCACCAGAGACATCTTTCTGCTGTTGGAGGGGAGGTCCTCGACCACTTCCTTCGAGAGGCCGAAGTCGGTCACCACAGTCTCCCTACCCCAAGCGGTCAGCCGTACCAGGCAGTTCTGGAGAAACATGACGACTATATTTGAATTTGAATGATTTGAGAAAATCTGTAACGGCGAATATATCCAGGCAATATCATGCTAAGATTAAATAGTATTCAAATAAATGTGTTATATATGAAATGCTATATTTGTTTATTGTCACATAGTCATGTGGACTGGAATAATTATGTCATTTTATTTCAACTGACTATAATGGAGTGTAATGAGTAAATTATGCTATATTATTATGAGAAATTATGAGAAACAATGTAACATATGCTGGTAATGTGTTTTAGAATCTAAATTAAATTGTTATAGTACATTCATTTAAACATAATATTTGATAAACAAATGTGTATCCAAGATAATGCATACAGAAGAGTTTACATTGTATGTTTTGTTAAAGTTGACTGTAATACCTATATTTAACACAAGAGGGCACTGTGACTCAATTCTCCTTGGATATGTGGACAACATTCACATTCAAATCCACATACTGTGGGTATAGGTCCTGGGGCTAAATAAAGCAATGCTATCTGCCTTGACATAGTGTACAAAATGCTGTATGATCATGTGAGATATCATATATTTAATACATTTATTGTGTATTTATTTAGTAAGAAGAGCACATGGTAAAGTAAAATGTGCATTATGCAGCATTATGATAGATTTTGCCTCAGGTAGTGAACGATAAAGTATAACCACAGCAACTACTGAGATGTGCCAATGATGTTTGAGTTACTGTGTTTACTAAAGGCCTAACACTGAAAGAAAAACTATAGTCTATTTAGTGAAACACAGTTCACGTCATACATCATACTGTCTGTGATCATACAAATACCAGGGAACACACAAAATTAAACATGGTTGCCTCTTTGTGATATCTTCCCAAATCTGAGGTAAATAATGTCAGTTAAGGCCTCTCAGAATACAAGATAATATCTTCCTTACACAGCATTGCTGAGTATGGATGGGTGAACTCCTTCCTATTTATAAAGGTGGAGGTCAATGCAGGCTTGGGCTGCAGGTAGAACGAGGTCTATAACAACATGCAAGCACACAGCCTGGAAATAAAAACAGCTCCAGCAAACAGCCAGCGCTGATGAGGTGTGGGGCCTGTAATGATGGAGCATCTGTGACATCAGTGTGTGTGTGTGTGTGTGTGTGTGTGTGATTCTTATTTATAATTGAATAAAATACTGTTTTAATGATACCGTTAATCGTGGAAAGACATGTAGGCTGCATGCAGAAACAATATTGCATGGTGTGGTTTTGCAAATTGTGTCGTTCCTAATTATGCGATTTAATTAAGATTGGGGGCAAAACACGAAATTAGTTACTCAAAAAAATGACCACTCACTATGTGAGAAAAACATTCACGTTAACAAGATGTGCTACCCTGAGGTGAAGTTTTCCACTGAGTGTGAGCTATACTCTCTGGATTTTGCCTTGCTCTGCAAAACAAGCTTTAGCAGAACTAAAAACAGCATGAATAAAGACACAATTATGTTTCAAAGAAGCTTCGTACTGTCACGAAGACTTTGTGTGAGCCAAACGTGGCATGATGAAAAATGCGAACGCATCCTTTGTGAATGTGCGAACCATGCAGACAGAGGTGTTGAGCAACACATAATCCATCTACTGCGTTTTAAGGCCTAGGCAGGTGAATGACTCAACACCAAACACTGATTTGTTACCACATGCTTTGGAAATGGTTTAAACTGCTGCTCATACGCACACTTAAGTGTGTTCACACGCACCTACGTTCGGTCGGAGCTGAACTCCACACATCATAATTAAAAGGCAGGGTCACAAAAACTATATTTTGCTTGCAAACTACAAGTGTGCATGCCCCTCCCACAACTGAGTCAGAGAGAACATAGTGACTCAACATTTGGAAGATGGAGGGGGGGAGGGGTGGGGACCATTCCCATTAGGATATATAGACCCCCATTAATAACAGAATACACGGCTGCGTTAAAAGTTCCAGCGCTCCGTGCAAGTCAATGCAAAATGACGTTAGCGACTTTAGGGTGCGACAGCCACGTTAAGAGACCAACCGGAATGTCCCAAAGAAATGCATGATCGTTGCTCTCTCTCTCTCTCTCTTTCTCTTTCTCTTATACATTTGGTTTTGACACCGTACCCTGGAGTTGAGGTCCCTGTGGTAGACATTCTTGAAGTGAAGGTAGGTCATTCCTCTGCATATGTCACAGGCCAACCTAATCTTCTCTCTCCAGGACAGAGACACATCCTGATTGGCCAGCAGGTCTGCAAGGCAGCCTTCACTCACATACTTGAAAACAGAAACAAATCGTGTCAGGGCACAGAGATAACACTGTGCAATGGTTCAATCATAAGAGCGAAGATATCCATTTCATATTTTACATTTAATTTAATATAAGTCTACATTATCTATATCATAGCTAGTGTGACATTTGCTTAGTAATTACTGTAACAGTGGATACTCCCTCATATGCATTACCAGTAGTTCATCTTTCTCATATTCATTCCCAGTAGTTCATCTTTCTCATATTCATTCCCAGTAGTATCAGTGTTCAGTCCAGGCCATAATTATGTGTGTGTATGTGACTTAACCCTCCTGGCTTCACATAGTCATTATGACACACACTCTACAAGTTATTTGCTGCACTGTACATAAAGTATGCTGGATGGATTTGGACTGACTGACTTGCATATATAAACACATGCAATAACCTCACCTCTAAAATCGGATATAGCTTATCTCCTTTCACGCAGATTCCCAGATATCTGGAAGACAACACCATAAGCAAATTAGTCTTGACATGTTTTAAATTAGTTGTGTGTGTGTGTGTGTGTGTGTGTGTGTGTGCGTGCGTGCGTTTGTTTGTGAAAATGTTACCTTATGATTTTCATGTGTTCCATGTGAGGTTGGAAATAATTACATGTGGGAGGCATCCAAACAAGTTTAAGTAATAATAATAATAGTAGTAATAATAAGCTAGTAGTAATAATAAGTAATGAAACCGTTAGTCTGCTCTTAGTCATTCATTATTATTTGATGTTGAGCATATTTTGTATGCTGAATGCTCCTGTGAGGGTAATAAGCAATACATTCTCATAAAACAGGCAAATCTCATTATTAGATTACAGCAAGTAAGACAAGAGCAAACAGTGTCAAGTACAGGAGCGTTCCATATATACAGTATCATATGTATTGTTTCCTTCTGCACCAAATAAATGAGCGCAATAAACATTTATATTGGAGGGGGAAAAAATACAGGTTCTTATTTTATCCAGAATTGTACAGCCCTGACATAAATATATACAGTATTATATACACACAAACATACTGTACATACTAACATGACTATGTGCACTCAAGAATGTACAGAGCTCAAAGTGGTTAGAAAGGAACGTGTGTGTGGTTATGTGCTGTGCACTGGAAATGCACCTGACGACGTTCGGGTGAGAGAGCTTCTGGAGCAGGCTGATTTCTCGCACAATGCTATCCTGGTCCACGTCTTTCTTATACATCTTCACCACCATTACCTTACGGGTTGTTCTGTGAGTCACCTGGACAGGCACATGATAGACAAATGGCAGATTCTGTACTGCACGGAAACACAAATACGTTTCGTCTTGCGCTCAGGTTAAATATGCTGCATTATCCGTTTGGGAAACAATAGCAATATCAATAGAAAGCATTACAGATGATCATTTTTTGTCTTTATTTTAAAATGTAATTTAATGTTGTACTAGTATCCCTTTATGGATGGACATTTTGAACAAAACTAAGAAAGAAGCTTTGAAGACACTCTAATTGTTTCATATTCAAAGCATTAATCTGGTGAGTGTGCACAGTTTTTTCCCATTTTCATTTTTAGTAATTTGTTGTATACCTGCCATTTAATATCTGCAATTTGAATCGGGGAACAACAGGAAAACCAATTATGTATCGTATATACATACACCGATTCTGAGAGTTTAGTTTAGAAAGTTGAAGCTGTGAACAGAAGCATGTTTTTCTGCAAAGAGGTAAACAAAGTGTCCTTTTGCACAGACGTGCTCAGACAGCATTAAGTGCCCAGAGCACTTTAGTCGTGACTAAACTACACTGTACTCTCTTAGGACGAGACCGGGCTGGTAATACACCATGTTCTCTAACTGAACACATCCTCTTGGCTCGGGCTGTGGGAATCGACTTGACTCGCATCACTGGCTTTTCAACGCTTGTTTCTGATGATCTGTGATCCGTATCCGTGCCGCACCGCCATGCGCTACACAATGGCAAGAAACAAACAACACGCTGGCTTGAAGCCTACCCTGGCCCGGTTTAACCTGGGGGGAGACATACTTCAGGTTACTGACGTAACTCTCAGCTCATGGCTGTCTGAAGGTGAGAGAAAATAATTGGCTTCAAAAACAACAATTAGGCCTACATGTTTTTTATTTGTTATCAAGGTGGAGAGATAGCGCCAGGTCATGTTTTTTACAAAAGCCAATATGCACGTACGGTAAGTGTGGGGCAGATGAGCTCACACACGCACAGAAAGATGACTCTGCTCCAAAGGAGGTGGTTATGGAGGTCAATAAGGTGACATAATCTACAATTTGCTATGTACTTATAATGAGCCATGTAAAATGCAGGTTACTTGTCACTAAAGCTCGACAACCATGTTTTTACAATATACTGTATGCTGTCACAATAACAGCAACTTTAACTATTTGCTGTTATGGTTGGCTGAAACTATAATGAGCTTTGCTCATGATCAATATTCAATAATTTTGTGTACTGTACACCCATAGATACACACTCTACTCACATTGCAACATTCCTGTTGTTACCTTATACAATAAAGAGAGAATAGAAAGGACAAAACTTTAATTTGATGTAATGCGTACCTTGTAAACCTCTGAGAAGAATCCATTTCCTATTGATTCAGTGCTGAAATCATCCCAGAATTCCAGTTTTCTGACAGTGGTGCGAAGCTTCTGCCAGCGTTCCAGCTACCAAAAAGGAAGAAGGGGTATTTTACAATTACACATTTAATATTTTATCACTAAATTCAATCTACTGCATTTTCTTTAAGACATACAGTATTAATCATTTGTATGGGTAAATGTCTAGAATACTGTTTATATACAGTGACTGTGCCATTAAATACTTTTTTTTAATTAATTACACACAATTACTTTTTCTCCAAATATGGCTTCAGCCACTTTCAAGTTTGACTTATATGGGAAAAACTCCTAGTCTTAAGGCCCAGGTATACTTTTAAATGCGTGGCCTCACGCAACATGGAGCGCTCGGGCTGTTCAAAGTATACTTCTTGCAGATGCATCGCTGGTTATTTCTGTATACAAAAAAAAAAAATGCTTTTTCAAACTATGATTTATATGTGCACATGGTTAAAAGATTAGCTGGAAATAAATTATATGTTATATTCTTAAAACATTCTTTTGTGAGCTAAGTGGGATGTCCATTGTCGTCTGTAGTGGGCTTCAGCGTGTCTCACATGCGCCGTCAACACGTTTTGTTAGGAGGTACGTGGACAGTCCGCGGCGCAGACTTGATTATTTACGTGGATGCAAACAGTAAACTTGGGCCTTCATCTGTATTAGATTCTGACCTGGCAGAAAGAGTCTGGGGGTCTTGGAGCACTGCCTGGTTCATGGTTAACCTCCACTTCACACATGCTGAACAGCTTGTCTAGACACAGAAACATACCGTACAGGGTTAATGCACTCAACAAAACAATGCAAATGTAAAATCCTTGGCACATAGCGTATGCTATCACAAGGTGTCTATTAGCTTCCAGTAAAAACAATGTCATTTTGATCGTTCAAAATGACATCAGCTTTACACTCACACACACAAGGCACAAAATGACATACTAGGGGCCCGGGGGGCCAAAATGGCCCCATTATCTCAACAGACAATAGCGTACACAAACACACACACACACACACAGGTGTATTCCTTTCATATGTTTACTGTTGTTTGTCACACCATAGGGAACTAGTTCAACCTCACACACTGTCACATTGAAGAGGAGGTGGAGGAGGAGAAATATACACAGTAAATGCAAAGAAATGTCATTTCATGTGCTTAACCAGATTCAAGGTGTTGGTGGGTCATGAGTTGATTATGTACACATTTCCGGCACATAAAACATGGCAGTACATTTCTCCCTCACCTTTCTCACCCATATTTGTCATACTTGTTCAATTCAATCTCTGCAAGAACGCTTCCTCATCACATTCCGACCTGAACAGACCTTCGGCCACTCCAGCTCTGTCTTACACACACGCTCTCACTCCTGTGACACAATGCACATTCCTGTGGCTTGGGGGCACAAAGCACAACACCAGAGAACACGTAGCGCGTGACAAAGCTTTTACAAGCCAAGTGAGCACCGGATCCACAGGGGGCTAACCATGTAATCCAACCGCGATGTTTGCTAACCACCAGCCAACAATGAGGCCCTAACAAGTGACGGAAACATCCGAGTAGCCTACGTGTGCTTGGCAAAGTAACTTGGCATGGACACGTTACATAATTGATGACAGTACATGGCGTAACACACATTTTGTAAAACCTTTAAGTAGCTTACTATTCAACATAATTTCGGTCAGGCAGCATGCAACCCAATGTCGTTTTCCCACAGTGTAGCCTCCAGTCTGTTCTTGCGATCCACCTGAAGAAAATCGCAATCCTTTCATCTTTAAATACATGTATACAGTGTGGCGTAGATCATCGCTGTAACGTGGAACATATGGGTCACCGAATGTCTACAATGGAGGACCGTGAACATAAAATAACATACCATCCATGTAATAACTCTGCATCTTTGTAATCTAACACAGAGTAGGTATTACTGTTGAGTCAATCTGCCAACAGTAAATACAATCCTAACTGACGGGGATAGGACGTCCTCATATTTCCTTGCCAGACTTACAATATGGTGGGAATCACAGTCGTGTGCATACGAGGGCTCAAAGGAGAAAACCCATTGTCCAAACTGAGCAAACGATTCTGCTGCGACACAGGTAAAAGTGTCTTCTGTGACTTAATAGGCTGTCATATTTTCACATTCACTAGACACCTGACACCTACATAGGTCAGTTTCTATGGTTGATGACGCACAGACACAGATACCCTCCGACTTGTATGAGTGGGATGAAGTCATTATTGTTAACGCATAAACATTTGACAACCTGTATGTCTGTTTGGATACCACTTTAACTTTGCTTTAAGTTTTCCTTCTCTCGGATAAAAGTCAATGTGCAGTTTGTACAGTGTATCCCTCTGTAATTATGACATTGGCCAGAAGTTGCACTGCGTGCAGGATGCAGAGAGTTTTCCTTCCAACTCAACAAAGCAGTTAGCTTCGCGAGACTTCAGTTTCATTTCGCCGTCTGGAAAGCCTAGGAATGATTTTTGAATGTGTCCGATTAGCAACTGAACTTACCAATCAGCGTCATATTGATAGCTATGTGGGCGTGGTTTAGGTTTGCAGACAGCGAATAAGACCAGATGGTTCATCCAATCAACTGCCAAGTGTTTTTTTTTTTTTTTAAGTAGCTGCCCTTTACAAAACAGTAAAAATGTACGGCTCCCCGGATGGACTTGTGGCAACAATCAATCTGGCACGTCAGGTTATGAAGCAGTAGCTGTGAAATTTTTTTTGTGTTGCTGCAAAAAATGGGCGATGAGGTGTTTGACTGGGCTGAAAATTGGCAGCATCTTGGCAATGCATTCAGTGGCCCGTGCCCCAGTTTAGCCACCGCTGGTGTGTGTGTGTGAGTGCCGGAAGCTGGTGGGGTGGGATTGGGAGGAGGTGCACTTATAAATAAAAGACAGTGGGTGTTCAAACTGTGCTTGGCTTTGTACTGTAGGTCAGCAAAGGGACACCCACAAGCATGGCACACAGACAAACACGTGCACATGGACAGATGATTTCAGAACACATCCCACAACAGCATGAGAGAGAAAGTGTAAGATGTATTAGTGTGTGTTTGTGTGTGTGTATGCACATTGCTTTGGATAAAAGCATCCGCACTGTGCTAACTAGCAAAATGTTTCAAGAAGTCTTAATCCCTCCTGGCAACAAAGACAAAGTTACTGATGCAGAAAAGGGTGTCTCTCATTCACGTGAGAGAGAGAGAGAGAGAGAGAGAGAGAGAGAGAGAGAGTTTCTGAGTGCTCCAAGTATCACGGTCGGTAAGAGAATCCACGGTGTGTATTAGAGACTGACATTTCTGTCGGGATTCCCGCGGGATGGAAAAGAAAATAATTATGAATTAACGGGACAGAAAAAAACGTCAGTGGGAGTGGGCGGGACCGGGAATCGTAATAGCACTATGTCGCACAACTTTATACACAAACACACAACATACATAAAATAACTAACAATATTGTCATCTTACAATGTGTTAATCTATGGCTGTGATATGTACTGTGTTTGTTTTTATCCTCACGCTAACTGACCGACTCCGGTCACAAAACACAACACGGAAGTGGGAGGGAATGGGAGTCATTTGTTTGGAATTGGGATGTTATTTTTTTCCCCCAATTTTTCATGGGATTGGGATGGGACTGGATTTGCTTTGGGGGAGTGGGATGGGAGAGGTTTAAAAATACACTCCCGCATCACCCTCTAGTGTGTATTGCTTTGTTGTAGTTTACACAATTAATAATTTAGAGAGGAACTCTTTTGATGCCGTGTGTGTGTGTGTGTGTGTGTGTGTGTGTGTGTGTGTGTGTGTGTGTGTGTGTGTGTCAGTTTGATATACGTAGTTACCTCCTATTTCAATAGCCTAATCAATTGATTGGGATGAGGCACCTTGTGTGTGTGTGTGTGTGTGTGTGTGGGGTCATGTGTGTGTGTGCGTGCGTGCGTGCATGCGTGCGTGCGTGTGTGAGTAAGTAAGTTTAGGTCTATTTGCTATAACAAGTTAACAAAGTAAAGGATCTATCCGGGCCTATATTTTACATGCGGTAAAACTAAATGATCTGCCTACCTGTGTAAATAGTCATCAGGGAGGTGATTCAGGTGAATTGGAAAGATTACATGCATACCTACCTACCGCTCTCTCTGAATTCAATTCAATTCAAATCACGTTATTGGCATGAACAGTGTACATATTGCCAAAGTACCATAACCAGTGTCAGACTGGGACTGAAAAACAGCCTGGGGCTATTAGTTTGGCCCAGTCTGACAAACACACAGAGACAGCAATGCACTGTAGCGTACCAGATGCGACCATGCCAGCCGGCCCAGTCACAGAATGTAGAGTAAAACATTAGACATTTAAACATAAAAACTCTTTGACCACTGGCCGGTTTGGCCAGGAATGGACCGGACGTTCGGGAATGCTCCTGAACTTCCTGATGGTCAGTCCGTCACTGACCATAACAAATGTTTTTCTTCATACTTTCTCCATACTAATGTAATTAAACTAAGGAACAAAACATAACATAATATAGTAATAACAAGAGCAGATGAAAATAAGTCAATTAAACAAGGGATAGATTAGAAACAAGGAAAGTAAATACAATAAACGCCCCCCCCCTCCCAATTAAAGTCCAAAGCTAAACCTTGTAGATTAAACTACAGTACATAAACATTGTTTTGTTATTAAATCAGTGGGTGCATTTGCCACTGCCACTAGTGGCTCACCCTTCTCTCTACCCCTCCCCCGGTGCAATGCAGGGCTCTCAGGTGAATAACATTTGTATTGCACATCTACAGAAAATATAATAAAATAGCATTTCCAAATTATAGCTATTACAAATATGAAGTGCCTAAAATATATTTGTTTGCATTACAAAACTTGAAAAAATAAAAATGAATACAATAAATAGACAGACAGACAAATATCAACATTTTGTTTTGGCCAGAAAAACAGGTGTTCTGGGCAATAGATAGGTTACAGTAGAACACTGCTCTGCTTTTCAACGCAGGCAATTATTAGGTGTAGTGAGCAGAATTATAAAATCATGTTACTTACTGAAACGATTCAAATTATCCATGTTCATCTTGGTACAAGATGTGTGCACAGTCCCACCGTATAATCCAAACAAGTCTGCAGTGTGTCTTGTTGTCTGGGGTAATAATGGAAGCACAACTGAACATTCAGTACAATCAAAATAAAGACTTAAATTTGTGCGTTTCTCCAATCTGAACATAACATTTACAATATTTCAGGCTAATTAGAAGGAAATGTATAGGCTAGTTGATGCATTTATGCATAATGGCCAAACTATGTAATACATTATAGGCTAAAAATAAATTCAGTTTTGTTTGCTCTAATGTCATTGATAATTCAAACACGCATTCCATTAAAATGTTTTTAAATCATACTTACAGCGCTGACTCCACAATTTCAAAGTATGCATTCAATTACAGCTCCAGAAAGTTTGTTTCAGGACATAAAAATGTATTTCAAGTCTTCTTGATTCATTCTCTTCAACCGTTAGTCTGATCAATTAGAAATACATTGTATACTCTCCGTAGAAAACAAACGTGCTGTCGTTAGCTGCTGGCTGCGCTGAACAGAGCACGTCAACTACATTTGGGATGTGTTTCACTTATGACGCGGTAGGTAACTTAATACATTTGAGCAACACTGGCACTTTACTACATCTGGCTGTAGACCTCGTTTCCATACATTCAAATGCATTAGCTGCTTGTTTTGTCTGGTGTTCGTAATAGAATAGAACGAGACACATTCAATATTCGTTAAGCACAGACACAAGTTTGTGATTTTCTGCTCACTATCCTACCAGATGAGGACAGCTGAAAACGATATATTGCCATCTAGTGGTCATTTTCTGCAAAGATAACAATTACCGCAGTGTGCAGCGTACATACGAAGTACTGTAGGACTATACGTCGTTTCTGGTCCTAATTGCTCTGTGTGACTATAGAACGCACGCAGTTTTATTTTGTTAACAAAAACGTAACATTTGACTTTAACAAACACAGACATATTATTACATAAATGCATTTGCATTTTATTCAAATAATCAACTGGATACAATATGTATAGTATAATTAATTGTGAGAACCTATTCTTGTGAGGACCATTTACCATGCTATAACATTTCATAGGCTATATGTTCATGTTGGCATGCATTTGGAGGAGAAAGCCCAAAAAAATAAATGCTAATTCTACATGTCATATGAACAATAAACCTTATATTTTATTCATACCCTTCTAAAGTGAAAGGACGGACAGACTGTGACAAAACAAGTTGAAATGTTAAATATTACAATATGTATAAAATACAGCTATAACACAGCTTTCTATAAATATCATTCTCACCCTGCAGTAAAGTAAATATATTTCCCAAACCAATCATTTTATTAAGTTATCAAATTAGAAGATAACTACTTTTTTGTTTGTTTGTTTGTAATTAATTCCAGTGAGTTAATGTCCACAAGTTATGTGAGAATGCAAGATTTCCACATGCATTAGTGGAAAACTCAAACTGAGGTAGTCTTCTACAGCAGGCCTATATCAAAAATCAGGGAAGATCTTAATCACAGAGAAGTTTGCCTATGATTAGTGGATTTTGTAAAATCCTTTAAATGTTCTTTACCCATAGAACTATAACTTTACCATGGCCTGCTATTAGTATTCAGTCAATGGTAATCTACCAACGTTACACTTTGTGTTGCCAGTGGTGCAAAGACAGCCAAGATGCCTCTCTACATTAGACTGCACACTATTGTATCATCCTAAAATATTGTAGAAGAAAAACATTTAAATTTGTATACTACATTATAGCCCTCCATATTTTCGCCCCCGCCCCACTGTTCAAATGATGTAACAAGACAGGCTTCAGAGCTTACCAATCAATGCACCTTACAGAGCAAGAGAAAGACATTTAAAATGCATAGTATTATAAAAAATGCAAAGTGACATGCGTAAAATTATGTTTTTAAAAACTGTCCCTTTGTCATACATTCAACACTTATGTGTTGAAAAAAGTAGTGTGGAAGGAAGCATATATTGTTAAACATTGTCTCATTGTTAATACAATCATGTCCCATTTAACTAAATATAAAAGTTAAAGGGTAAACCAAACACAATGGAGGAAAAAGAAAATAATTGTTTTTAACTAGTGCTTTTGTACTCATCTAAAAAATCATATAAACAAGCTATTGAATTCACCAGACATATTTCCAGAGTATACTTCGCTGTAACTGGTAATGAAAACTAAAAACATTTTAAAGATATGGCATGCATAGATTTAAAGAAAATGTTAAACCTTCTGACGGGCCAGCTCTAAATACACAGAACTAAAAAACTAATAATTTAAAGATATTTTAAAGTTTGTATCTTGAATAAAAACATATCAGTAATTCTACATAAATGCAAAGTAAACAGCAAAACATTTTAATTTGGATTTTAATTTCATGTTCAATAGTCATTCTTTTCTTTAATATCTATTTGGTTGTATGGTCACTTAATTGTTTACAGGCCTACAAAAGGCTGTAATGGGTTTTATCACTACTGTCATATGGTACCACATATAGTTATCAGAAACCTAAATATAATAGCCCACTTCATAAATGCCAGATTGAGTACACAGAAAAGAACAATGTGCGTACATCTGTAACACCACACTACATTTATAAACTGTTTTTAAAGCTTTCAGTTAGTTGTAATAAATAAACGTCTTAACAAACCAGTGGCAACATGAAATACTGTGCTTGCTTAACAATGGCAAAACTATACAGGCTCATACAAATTTTGCACTGGGGAAACTGAGCACATGCACTCTGGGAAGTAAACACCTCTGCTGCCTCTTTAGAGCGTCACGATTGACCAACCTGCGCCATCCGCAGGAGGCTGTGGGTAGCAGGGGGGGGTGGAAGCAGAGAGCTTTTCACCGGCATGTGCGGCAACTCTTTGACATGGAGACGTCAAACCCCCCCGTAAAGAAAGACAGGAGGCAACACAGAACTGTACAGGTGCAGCCTGAGACAGTGCATGCAGAGACGTCACATGCATGCAAGACACAGTGTGTGTGTGTGTGTGTGTGTGCGTGTGTGTGTGTGTGTGCGAGCGCGCGCGTGCGGGGGCGAGGAGGGGCATCAGGAGAATCTCCCCCATGTTGGAAGAAGTGTGTCCGTGTTGTCGACCGCTAAAGCTTCCAACCGACTACCCCGAACACGCTGCGTGTCACTTCCTTCCCAGAGACGAGGAGACAATGGAGTTTATTCGAAAGTTCTTTCAAACTAACTTTTGTTGCGTTAGCGTCAGCCAGGCTATCCCCCCCACCGCCATGGGGGGGCGCTGGTGGACCAGAGACAACTGAGTGAGTAAAGGGCCGCGGTGCTGCGTGGGCTTCTGCCACTGCATCAAGACAGAGCCTCGTCCTCGCCCACGTAGGGCAAGTCCGCGCTCCTCACTCCTTCCCCGACGACGTCCTGTTTCCTAGGCGACCAGGAGGAGAAACAGCCTTGTTATAGGAATGCTACGAACCTGATGCCGACAGCTATGCCATCCTACAGAGCGCGGGTAGGGGGGGAGTGGCTGTTGGGGGGGGTGTTAGGCCCAAAATACACCACCCTGATGGCGTTGGGACAACAGCCGGGTGGTCAAAATCGCCTCGCCGTGCACGGCGGAAACGGAGGTGCACAGGGTGAATAGGGAGTCAGAGCTGTGTTAGGAGGTGCAGGGTGAATAGGGAGTCAGCGCTGTGTTAGGAGGTGCACAGGGTGAATAGGGAGTCAGCGCTGTGTTAGGAGGTGCACAGGGTGAATAGGGAGTCAGAGCTGTGTTAGGAGGAGCAGGGTGAATAGGGAGTCAGCGCTGTGTTAGGAGGTGCAGGGTGAATAGGGAGTCAGCGCTGTGTTAGGAGGAGCAGGGTGAATAGGGAGTCAGCGCTGTGTTAGGAGGAGCAGGGTGAATAGGGAGTCAGCGCTGTGTTAGGAGGAGCA
>JAODUE010019393.1:0-14500 GCA_027564755.1 Amblyopsis hoosieri | reverse complement strand
GGGTGAATAGGGAGTCAGAGCTGTGTTAGGAGGAGCAGGGTGAATAGAGACATTGCGTTAAGTGCTATTGTTGAGAGCCCACACCGACAGACGCTGCGCCGCGGAACATTACCATGCGTTCTCACAGGCAGGTGGGTTGGGCTCAGTGTTACTACTTCTCGTCGGGAGACACCGCGACCCTCCCCCGTTGAAATGGTGTATTTTGGGCTTCACATAACGTGCTAAACAGGGTGGGGTGGGGGTGGGGGTAAACTGTTATGAACATTTTGGTGCAATAGCAACATGATGTAGCTGGATATTCGTGTCACATGTGGGAGGGAGTTTATGCTTCTCCATGCAAAGCAGCAGCCTGGATGCTCTGTGCCTGAGCTGCTATATTGGCTCTACAAACATGGTGCTAACTCCGACTGCCATCCTCTCTTCTCATTGCCTTCATCAGCACTTATCATAGGCAGCAGCATGCACTATGTAGGCCAATACATCCTCGACAAAGACCATCCCCGAATTGATCGAAGCTGTCTTGTGGATGCCAGACTGGAGCTTAGAGCAATGTGCCCAAATATGGTTCATGCACACACCCTTGCGCGTTGATGTTAGAACCAAATCTACAGTGGGAACTGGAGAGTCCAATGTCAATGCCCCTGGCAGGTTGAGTGTATTCAGCCTAGATAGTACATCTAATCTCAAGCAAGCGCCGTCTTGTCCTCAAGACTTTTACCTTCTTTGTTTACTATGAATGTAGCAATATCTCACATTTCCTGCTTTGCCTTTGCTGGCGGTGGGCAAGAAAGGGGGAAAAAGAAATAATGAAAAGCCTCTTTGGTACATGCATGCACTGCAAACATCCAACAACACTGCAAGAGGTTTAAAGACACACTCCTCAACTGTGTCCAGAGTTACCCTGCTGGTTGAAACATAGCTATGGTTGCAATACAAAACAGCATTACAAAAACATGGTTTGATTTGAAACTCCCCCCACTCCCCACTGAGCTCCTAAGATCACATCCCTCCTTTTATAGCAGCCCACACGGTTGTGTTGAGTTAAATATACAGTTACCTGGGTCAGAACCTTGGGCTTCAGGGGAGCGATCGAGAGGTTTTACCTTTTAAAGATGCATGGTTCCTTAATATAGAACTGTTCCTATCATTACCTTATGATATGACATAATAATGTCATAAATATAGTCCACCATGTCTACGTTTGCATGCACACTAGTATTGCAGCGTTACTCTGACTATGATAATATTCCGAATTTGATAGGTGTCATGTAAACTGAATATTCTATTTGTACTTCCCAAATTAGCCCTTTTTCCGAATGTAGAATTTTCCGATTAAGACACATGGGACATGCTGATATTATTCTGGTTTGAGGAGCATGTATACAGCAGTAAATTATATACAGCAGTAAAGTTGTCTGTTTACGTTATGTGCAGAAAACTTAGATCGGTTTGTTGAAGATCAACAAAATAGCACAAGTGGTTCCAGCTGTTAAATGTTTCCATATTTTCAAACATTAATGCAGTTTGAAGTGGAGGAATTTATTCTGTAGTTATTTAAAAGGCATAGCTTTGGGACATATACTGTACATCAGAATATGTACAGCTGCATGTAAACGGACATGTTAGTGGAATATAAATTTTAAGTAGACGTGTAAACATCTTAGGACGAAGATTGTAATTTTGGGAATAATGTCAAAAACTCAATATTGTGTGCATGAAAACGTAGCCATTGTGATATCCCCAAATCTGACGTCACAATGAGGCTATTTACTGTATATTACAGTAGTGTGATCACACATCTAGCTTTGGAAGCTTTACTAGGGATTCTACAGCATCTTGCAGAAGATGCCTAAAGCCCTGTGTCTACCAAAGCGTTATTTTTTCTCACACCAGCATTATTTTTCAATTGTATCCAATGGGAGCACCGCGTTTTTCCAGGCGTGGCGCAGAGCATTTTTTCCACGCTGAGCATATACTTCACGCCGGGCGCGGAGCGCTGAGCGTTTTTTCAAGAAAAATATTCAACTTTGGGTGAAACGTTTCCCTGGCCGTCCAATTGCAGCAGTGAAGGGGCGGGACAAATCTAAATACTAACTAATACAAACTAGCCTGTCTATTTGCAACATATGAATTCCCACGGAGATTCTGTATCATAGCAACCAAAGCATCTCAGCTGAAAAAACACTGCAGTTCCAGAATCGCTTTGGTGGACACGCGACCTTACATGAGCACTTGTCCTGGGACAGGCAGGTTTCCTCTGTCTTCTCTGCGGCACCAGTCAAAGGGGTTGCCAAAGGAACGCTTCCTCAGCATGGTCCTCACGAGGATCTGCACATTGGAAATCGTACGCAAAACATCATTATTACATAAAGCGTAGATTAATGAACGTATACCTACACCACTTACTGTGTAGGTGAGTGATCACTTGGGAAATACACATAGCGGGATAAGCCATAAGATATTTTTCATAACATTTATGGAAGCAATTCTTATTTATATAATTTAACTGCATTGTAACTAATATAATGTTAAAAATATGTATTTATATTAGTACTTTAGTTTCCATCCTTTTTTTATTTGTATTTGTCACTCCTGTCTATAATCATCAAATGTCTGTAACTCTTTCAAAATAATGATCTTGGTGTAATGCTGATTTAATTTAAAGAAAGATTTTTTTACAAACCAAGTATTTAACATTTAGGCATAAAATAAATTAACCTAACTTAAAATGAATTAACAAAGTAATGCCTAGTGTTTTAGGGTAAGATATTGATAAGAAGTCGTATTTATTTAAGCTCTATCTAAACCACAATAAGTAGAAAGTAAAAAATCTGCATTTATATTAGTACATTCTATTGTGCGTGCTCTGTCTTTCTAAAGACTACCTTCTGTAATAGCATCCGGTCAGCATTGCGTAACAGAACAGAAGGGCTATGTCACATGAGCTGACAGCTCACAGCTCACCACTGTGGCCAGGCTGGGGATGTGCTTGACAGAGTTCTCCACCTCCTCTTCGGTCACCTCGATCATCATGCAACAGTTGTCGTCCTCCGGGGGTAGGGGCTCGGCTCCGTACCTGGTCACCCACGGGTGCACCTGTGTGCGCGTTACAGCTCATTAAACGCACAGCGTCTTTCTTACACCCGGCGCAAAGCGCAAGTGTCTCGGCTAATTTCAGACCGTTGTCATCTTCCGTCCGGCGACCACGCTGTTTAAATAGCACGTGCACCTGCGCCCATTTCCGTGCCCGTGGGTGTGTTGGTCTAAACATGAGGCGTGGTCTGGCAAAATGCTGGCACATTGCCATCTTGAGGCAGTAGAAAATGATTGCGTGACAATGGTTTATTGTATGCTATGCTCAAAACACACCCATGAATATTGAAGAGAGTTAAGTACAACCCTTTTTAACCATGCACCTTACGCTGCGACCGTTTTATCCACTGTTCAACTAGCACAAGTGGATTGGACACGCCCTAAATGTACTTGCGCTTTAGGCCGTGTGCTTAGATCTTTATTCTTTATTTAGATTAGATCTAAAATAGTGCCCACAGAGAGAAAGCACGGGTCATATGCCACGCTTTACCACACCTACTGTATGTACATACATTATCTTACTGTATAATATTCAAGGGGTGAGAACAAGAGGGGCATAAGTGACATTTCTCCAAATTTACAAGAGGGCCAAAAGTAATTTTTTTAATTCACGTTAACGTTTAATCCATTTCATATAAATGCATGGGCCCATCTGACGACAATAAGAACAAAGCATTACATACAGTTTAAAATAAATAACAATCTATTGTGAAAAAATTAATAATATAACAAAAAATTCTTACCACATGCTTTCCAAATATACATTTCTCAATGCCAAATGGGCGTAAGTGCAGTTACGCCCATTTGACACACAAACTGGCTTAGTATGTTCAGTATTTATGTCTTTTGGTTTTTAATGAATAACTCCATGCTGTGGTTCTCACCCCTCGATATACAACTACTGCATCTCAGTAGTATGTGAAAGCATTTCATATGTGTATGAAACGACGTAATCGTATTTCATATACATGTATATACTGCGTGAGAGGTAAAGTATGGGATATGGTTTCTATCACATTTCATACACACATGCTCTCAAATATATATAATATATGACTATATATATACTCTGCTCTAAACACAGTTAAACTGACTTTAATGAAAGACTAATGGAAGACTAAAAGGTGACCTTAATCTGTGGGATGGATATCCTGCTCTCTGGGCCCTTGTCCAGCATCTTCAGCACCAGATCTTTGAGATCCTCCGATATGTCAGCACTGTCCGGAAAACATGAAACACATGGCCACCGCTTGGCTTATCTTGTCAGTTTAACACCAGTTTAAATAGAGCAAAGTGAACTTGCTTTTGTCAAATGTATGAATGTGCCTGCTCACTTTGTATTTTACTTCATCTATGCCCATTTACAAATGAACGGTAAAGTCAGCAATTGCAAGCTAAATGTAAAAGCTAAAGCTAAATCTAAAAGTTTTGATTTGAGCTAGAAGTTAGCAAGAATGACTGACCCTGCCTTTAAGCACTGCAGTACACACGTTGGAATTACATGCTGTCACAGCCACCTTACACTTTCTCCATTAATGATGCTTTAAAATAACCAACTGTAATGTCTTTGTGTGCCAAATATAACAGATCCCTGTGCCAACAACCACATACGGGGTGACTGCGTATGTGATTATCTACATGCCTTTGAGTACGTGTCAAAAGATGGCTCTCTAATGTGTATTGAATCACAACGATTGTGCTTGTTCCAAATTAGGGACTTCATTGCTATTGGAGGTTAAACGCTGATTCAGTTTTAGGTATGATTACACCTAATGAGAGGTACAATAGGTATATAATGTGTGCAATATACTGTAGTCTACACCAGAGGTCTTCAATGTTTTTCGGGCAAAGGACCCCATGGCTGATAGAAACACGGGACAAGGACCCCTTATCACATATTATATCAAATATTTAGTTGCTGGGCCAACAATAATAAATAATACAAATAATTTGGAGGACCCCCTGCAGTACATCTGAGGACCCCCTAGGGGTCCCGGAGCCCCTGTTAAAGACCTCTGGTCTACAGTGAAATACAAACAGGAATGTCAGAGGAGCTGTGCTCACTGTTCTGGCAGCTCCACCGGTTGAGTCTTAATTTTCTGATGAAGGCTCAGAATGCAGTCATCCATAAATGGACACTGTAAATGAAAGAAGTCATTATATTATATGAAGAAATGACATGACTATGATCGAATTCTGTATTCTTTTTGATAAAGATAGACTCACCACTCCAAAGATGAAACAATAAAGTGTCACTCCCATGGCCCAAACATCCAAAGCCTGCATGATATAAGAATCGGGACATAACATATTCTTATTTAGAAAAAGGATTTTGTTGAAAACTGCAAGGCTCCACAATATCAAACTGTGTTCATCAACTGTTCTCAAGATATGGAATGTAGTAACCACACAGAGTCGTGACCCTTTGTGTGATGAAAAACAAATTTTTTGGTCATTATTTCTAATCTAGCTTTGAAATCTGTATGAAATATTAAAGGCACTATGGGATGCTTGCAGAAGCAGGAGTCTTCTGGGTAAGGACGGTATTGTCTTGTTGAAAAGAGCTCCATCTAATCTCTGGTGAGGAGGGTTTTTATACTAATGAGAATAGTTGAAACACTGTAGCTGAGATTTGTTTTGCAAGACGTATAGCGATAAGGCAGCAAAGTGCTCTGAAGCAGTCTTTATAATGCAAATTGTGACATTTTGCAGAGAATCAAACCCAGTGGAACGATTTTGGCACTTCTCAAAGTTACCCATAGAGGGTGCTAGCTAGCTAGTAGCTACTCCACCTTGCCGGAGAAGTTCTTCCTGGTCTCTGACAGGGTCTCTGGGGCGAGGAAGGCTGGTGTTCCCACTGTGCTGGTCAGGAGGGCGTCTGTCCCCTCAAACTGGTTGCTGACGCCAAAGTCAGCTATCTTGATGTGGCCGTCCTCTCCCACCAGCAGATTGGACGGCTTGATGTCTCGGTGGATGATCTTCTGGTAATGCACTGCATACAGGAGGAATGGCCACAGAGTAAGTACACACATACTGTACACAAGTATAGTGGACTCCGTTGTGGAATTAACAATGCATTTCAGTAGTAGTTAATTATCTGCAGGAACCGTTAAAAAAAACGACAATAAACAGGACATTCAGCAGCACCCAACTAGACTGCTGTATATGTGCTGTTTTTGCAGTATGTTATAATAATGAAGTACTTTGCACGAGATGATTATGATGATGAGTGTTATGATTTTGATGATTGCTATATCATAGTTATTACTGTGTCATGCTTTAATGAATGCTGTAATTGCACTGACATTGATTTCCTCTCTTTGAATACAGTATGGCGACGGCAGTTCTCAGTTGTATCCAGCGTCACCCATGTGGTTGAAACCAGCATTACAAATACATTATTTGTTTAACCTACGACACGGGTCCTGAGTGGCCGACACTCCCCTGCTTCTCCCCCCTGCAACACCCACAATGTTCTCTACCCCTCCCCCTACAGTTACACAACCTTCTGGTCAACAGTTGTGTTTTATAATATAAACAGCAAACTGAGATGGGAAATTGGGCTCTCTGAATTACAGGAAGGAGCGTCAACTCACAGAACTCCATTCCCCTAAGCAGGTCCTGGAAGTAAAAGCGCGCCTGGTTCTCGTTGAAGGCTTTATCTGTTGGCACCTCCATCACAGCCCTGGAAACGCATGCTTGGTTAGCAACAATTATGTGCTAATCTCAACCACTTGACAACAACAAGTGAGGAAAGATAAAAACTCACCCTTGCTTGACCAGCTCAAACACTGGAACAGAAAATACATGACAGGTTAGTGCTGACCTCACTATTTAAGAGAAAAGTATTGTAACAGATCTTTTGTTTTCTGCTAAATGGGTCTAGAGTTAGTCTAGGGTGTGTTTGCTATACGATATATAAACACGTTTTTTTTGTTGTCAATTGTATTTTGTTGTGTTTCTATAGTGACCTTGGGTGAAAGGTGTTCTTTTAAATAGAATGTATAATTTGTATTATTAATTATTATTATGTGTTTGTGCATACAGAGATGTGTTGTTACTGCTGTAGTTACTTTCTGGCCACACTTACCCATGTACAGATGGTCCTCGCTGGGGTCGTCCAAGACCTGGAATCCAAACGAACAGAAAGGGAGGTGGTGAGTGGAAAAGAGCAACATGCACACACACACGCACACTAATATACTCACATAGTAAGCTCAAATGTGGCTTTCTGTCTGCTACAGTCTATTTACAAACTGTGGCATTTGTGATTTGGCTGGTCTCCTCTGTTGACCAGTGGAGAAAAGAGAGGTGCAAAATGTGGGGAGAGCTCGGACGATGTGTGTATAGAAAATGTCTAACACAGGTCAGAACTTGGTACCTTCTCCTGTGCCAATAACAATACAAAAACACTCTTGTTCACTTGGATTTGTTCCTATTGTGTTTCATTTGCAAGAATTATTGACTAATTTTTAAATATGAAAGTATATATTGCTTGTTTATTTAGATCAAAGCCAACACTCTGCTTTGTACTTGTTAAAAAGCATTTGGTATTATTAGTATCCAATTTGAAATTTAAAAAAAAAATGTACTGAACATATTTGTCAAAAATATAATAGCACGGGATTTCTTTTTTTGTTGTAAAAAAAAAAAAACGTGAGAAAAAAAAAAGATCTAGAAATTACAGAGCCCTGTTATATTCTCAGATTATGGAATACATGTATTTTTGAATATACTTCTTTTGCTCCAATGGGCTCACCTCAACTAGCTTCACTACATTAGGATGGTCTAGCTTTTTCAGGATGGCAATCTCCTGGTAGACCCGCTCCAGGGGTGCTTTGGGCTGGGGGGGGCCCTCTGGTGCTTTGGCTCCACGTGGCGGAGGTCTCCCTGGAGAGGAGGAGAGAAGAGGAGAGAAGAGGAGAGAAGAGGAGAGGAGAGAAGGAGAGGAGAAGAGAGGAGAGAGACAGAAGGATGTGGCATTGGTGATCAGTTTGCTGGTATGGCAGTAGCAGTAAAATCCCTCCGTGCTGCAGCAGCCATCTGGCTCTACATGTGGACTTACGTGGGAAGCCTGCCTGCCTCATGAGCTTCTTCTTGGACAGAACCTTCATGGCCTGCAGGAGGAGGGGAGAGGAGAGGAGAGGAGAGGAGAGGAGAGGAGGGTCAGGTGAAACAAAGAGCTTTAATGTAATAATGTACAGTAAAACCAACACAAACACACACACACAAAGAAACAGCCTACTGGTGTGAGCAACACAGGCCGATATGCTTAGTCTGCCAAGAGGTGGCTGAATAAACCAAGCTAAATATATTTTATTTTAGTTCCCACAATGCTAATTTTGTAGGATCTGTTGTGGGCGGCTACTCGCTTACCATGCACTCGCATAGGATTAACAAAGCACCAACAATGTGACGTGGTTGTTGCTCAGGAAAGCACCAGCGAGATGATTTATTACAAGGTACTAATTGCACAATGAACGGCAGCCATTTTTTAACAACTCAAAGTGAAACATGTATGATGTATGCTGAGTGGAATGACGTTACTCTGTGTGCATGTGATCCTCCAAGTGATAATTGTTATGGCAGAGGAGGATGAGTGTGTGTGTGTGCGTGTGTCTCACATAGTACGTGTTGTCATCTTCATTGTAAGCCAGCTTGACAACACCATAGGAGCCCTTGTCAGGGAATAAAGGAAACAGTAGTATGAGACGTTGGTGTCCATCTCACACACACACACATATATATATATATATATAAAAACACCATAACACATTTCAAAGCAATAAAAACTACCGTGTACCTAAATACACATGGTGGACTAAGTAACAAGGAAACACACACCCTTGTCAGGCATTAAAGGAAACAGCAGTGTGAGGTGTTGGTGTCAATCTCTCACACATACGTGCACACACACACAACACACACACGCAGCACCAACATACTGACCAGCTGCTTCAAATCAAGAACAGAGAAATTCAAATCATGTTGCACTCATTTGGTGATTTCAGGCTAATTAAGGAAACTGAATCAAGCCCCCTGTTTCCCCCACACAGGAAGTTCAAAGAAGATGGAAAAAAAAAGAGAAGGCCTGGGCCCAATTAGGAGTCTCTCTCTCTCTCTCTCTCTCTCTCACACACACACACCTCCGAGTGCCTCACTTGTATTGCAAAATGCAAGGCAGAGAGGAGGAGGAGGAGAGAGGAGGAAGAGACAAAGCTGGCCCCCGCTGGGACAACAGATTGATGCTACAGCACACAGTTCATCCTCCCCTCAGACATGAGCTGATAACAGGAGCCTCTCCCAACAGCTTGAGAGGCTCCTGTTGTCTCTGCTAGACACACACACACACACACACACACACACACACACACACACACACAAGCAAATACTCTCTTTCATTTCCACACACACACACACACACACACACACACGCACACACACACACACACACACACACACACACACAGAGAGATAGAGATAGAGCCACTGTGCCTCACACAACCCTATGGGAGCTCTATTTATACCAGCTTGTTATCCCTGCATATAACTCTCCCATGGCCTGGTAGTTTATAGAGGGTTTGGGGAAATGAGGACAGGGCGGTGGTGGAGGAGAGGATAGGAGAGGAGAGGAGAGGAGAGGAGAGGAGAGGAGGAGACACCCATGACAGTCAACGCCCACGCTGCAACCCAATCACGTGCACACGGTACATGCACTGTGAGAGGAGACGGGGAAGGAAGGAAGGAATCGCACGGTACCTTTCCGATCTCATCCTTGAGCTTATACTGGTTGAGCTGCACGCAGTCCTGGGAGAGAGATAGAGAGAGAGAGAGAGAGAGAGAGAGATGGAAAGACAGAATAATATTTATTTGTGTTTGTGTGTGTATACTTAATGCTAAAGTGCCCAACTGCAATTACCTAATCTACAATTGTGTAAATTGTGAAATTGTAAGAGAGAGGCTCCACCCCCTTCAAATAACAGGTACCAATAACTGAGCATTTCTTGTGGGAAACACTATTCCTAGAGATATCATCATATCTATTAAATCTCAGTGTTGTCACTGTGGGAAACATTCACACACAAAACACACCAGTCATCATTAGGTCGATCTGTTTTTGTTTTCCAAGTCAACATTTAGAAGTAACACCCAAACCTCGACAGATCCAGGTTTGCAGTAAATCACATCACAGCTCAGCTAATGTGCAGCTTCTCGACTATAAACCTGTCAGATCACAGTCTTACCGGACTGTGTGGTCTCGCTGTCGAGAGAAATGTGAGCGTTCATTTACAAGACAACCAATGTGTACGCCTAACCTTACATAGTCATAAATCTGCTGTAAAATCCATATAGAATGGGAACATCCCTGGACAACATTCAGGACATCTACTGGCGTCTGCATCTACAGACAACTGGGTTAGAGGGGTAATGACTGTCTTCTACTTTTAAGGAGAACACAGGTACTTACCTTGATATCCAGCATGCAGTATTAAAGCTGCTGCTTTTAAAGATGGAGAAAAATGCACATGTAATGCTTATTGCTTATTTATGGGGATAGTTGAATAGCATGTATTCTCTCTAAGTGGGGTCACCATAATGTTTTCTATCAATAACTGTTTTAGAAATATACATTTTAGTTAAATACCCCTGTAAATAGATTGTCTATTTATTTAAATAGTGTTGTTGTATGATTAGAATATTCTGGTAAACGGGTAATAATGGAATTGAGTACAAAATAACAATTTTATTAGACTCAATGTGAGTGGAGCGTATTCTCATGGAAAGCAACAATACCCAAATATCACTTTGTGAATATGGTCTGGCACCACTCCATTGGGAAATGTTCGCAGTCTTTTCCTTACTTGCTGGGCTTTAGGGTTGGTACCGCTCACATTTGAATCTATACCGGTGCCGGTATTCGGTATTCAGTATCGGTACCTAACGGAACCTTTATTTCGGTACTTTCAGCACTGACTGATTTTATCTCAATCAGAACTCGGTAGTACCAATGGAATCTGATCGGTACTCTTAAATGTACCGAGTTCGGTACCCAACCCTACTGGGCGTAGACCTCTGGTTCATTTTGAAGCTATTGGACAGCGTTGAACCAATCAGGGTTGCTACAACTGATTTTATCACCTCATCTAATGCTATCACCATGTATGTGATGGGAGAGTATCCACACTACTAACCAAGACCATAGGTGTGTTCAGAATTGGTTAACATAGCAAACATTTGCAAGCATATTTAAACAGCTTTCCGTTTGCCAACACAAGCAGACAGTCTGAAGAGGTAGTTCTCGGCCAACACACATGGACGCTGTACAATGGGTTCCAGTTTAAATCTAATACTTTTGGCATGTTTACACAAAACATTCTAAATTCAAGTTCAAAGCAAACCTGACCTGCAGGTCAGTGATGGAGACGCGGTGGGACTCCACGGTGGGCCTACGGGGCAGGCGGGGCGAGGAGTGTGGCGAGGTGATGGGCGAGTAGGGAAACGACGGGTAGATGTAGCGCCCGTGGAGGCCCGGGGAGGTGCAGGGCGACGTAGCCGTGTACGAGCGCTCCTGCAGGGACAGCTTCCTGTCCGACAGGCTCAGCCTTCCCCCGCGCTGCTCCGGGACGCCGGGCAGCAGGGTGTCCGGCTGCACCGCCGCCGACGCGTGGGACAGCAGCAGGTCGCAGTGCGGGCCCAAGCAGGAGGCGGGCTCGGGGGTCTCGGAGCTGTCCATGTCCTCTACCTGCAACACCACACACACACACACACACACACACACACACACACACATATGTGCAAATGTATTTATTGCATTATACCGTACTCCACTGCACATAAAAAATATAATATACATTTAAAACTAAATAAATAGATCACATGTAAATAAAACATTCAAATGTGTAAACAGTAAAACCCGGGAAGTGGTCCCTTAATTCTTAAATCTTCTTTTTTGTGGCTTTAGACGTATGTTTATATAGTCTATTTTTTTCTAGTTTAGATGGTATACCTACTATATTGTTGCATTTTCATTGTATTGTTTTATTTTCATTGTACTGAACTTTGCATTGCAAATTTGCATAGAAATATTGTTTGGTTTGATTAGGGAATAGGCAGGATAGTCTAGCGGTCTGGGTGTTCGTCTCCAAGACTACCGTACACCTCCTTGTAGGTCTAATACTTAAATCGCTCACTATTGTGTTGAAAATTATCGTTCATTAGACTTTAATAGCTACATTTAAAGCTTTGTAGAGGATTTCACTCTCTTTTACAGATACACATAAGCCAGTGGACTGCCGAGACATGTTGTCACGGTGACTGAGTCAATCAGTGAGAGTGTCGCATCACCTAGGAAGAGCAGAGCCAGAATAACTGTTTGTTTTCAGTTTAGTAAGTGTCATCTACAATATTAAACGTCTTAATGCACTGAACAGAAAATGTAAACAAATCGTGACAAGAAAAACTATTGAGACTTTTTGAATTACACCCCTACTAACAAGCCCTTTAAACCAGCATTTTCAGACATTCAGGGGATTCATTATAGATTGTTATAGCTATAATTGTAGCTACATTTGTTAGATATGCCACAGACATCTGTCAGCAAGTCAAATAATCTGAGACAATATCTTCTCTGGTTGACCGCCCCTGCCTCTACATGAGTACCTTTTAGACATTTCTCTCTCTTTTCACTGGTCCAGAAATAATACCTCGCCTGTCAATCACACGAATGCTCAGACATCGACCACCTGGCTTGTCAATGGGCTCAAGAGGAGGAGGAGGAGGGGGTGGGCTTTTGAGTTGTTTATTTACAAAATCTTACTTTATAATCCTTATCTTTTCTGTTTTTGTCTAGCTCTCGTTGCCAGCTATATCAGCTTTAAAGCGGTTATTCAGATGTGGGAGGTCTGCGTTCAAATCTCAAAGCTTTGTGTGGGACAATGCTACCTGAAATCACCGTGGACGTTCTCGGCCTAAAATCCGTAAACGCAGAAAAGAAAGCACCCGGTCGACGCATCACCAGACTGCCAGTGAAAGGCATGCAGGGGGGCTTGTGTTCAACACCGCCCTCATCGCGGCGTTCTCCAATACCTCCTCCTCGCCGCTGTCCCCGGGCGGCTGGCTGGGCTCGTACTCCGTCACCACGATGAAGGACTCCATGGGGCCCGGGAACGAGGGGGCGGAGCCGGAGAGGGCTCCGCTCAGGGGAGGCTCCGTTGGCGCGGGGCAGCTGCAGAGCAGGTCTGGCAGGGGCGGGGCGGGCTGCGTCTGGGCCGCATGGCTGCCACAGGGCACTGGTGGCTCAGTGGGGGGCCAGGGAGACACGTGGCAGGGGAACATGGCGGCGGTGGCTCTTCTTCTTCGTCACACACACCGCCGAACGCTGCGCCATCAGAAGGGACACTCTCAAAGGACGAGGTCGCTGGGGAAAGCCAAACATCAAGCCCATTGGACACACACAGATGGCTTGGTGTAACCAGACCCGATATTCACTTAGTGAATAAGGTCTGGTCATGCTCTATTGGAAAGTGTTAACGGTTGTTACCTCTTAGCTCTGGATAAATTTGAAACTATTGGACAGCTTTAACCAATGTGTGCGTTGTTGCTACAACTGTTTTGATCGCCTCGTCTACCGTAGCTCTATTTTTAATATGTGTTAAGCACAAAAAAATACAGAACAGGGAACAGATACACAACATTAAGGATTAGAACTCAACCAGATATATTATTCATGTACATTGTAGAGTATTGCAATGTACCACAATATGTATTTTATCACATTGTGATACAGTCATAGTGTACCACGTATCGTGATACAATCGTATAGTGAGCCATGCATAGTGATACAATCGTATTGTGACCCATATGATACGTATAGTGATACAATGGTATCGTGGCCCACAAATCGTGATACAATCAGATCGTGATACAAATGTAACATGAGCCCTGTATAGTGATACAATCTATCGTGACCCATGTTTTGTAATACAATTGTATAGGGACTAGGGATGAGATGATATATTCGATAAAAATACTGACGATTATCGTATCTGGTAAATGTCCATTATCGTGATAATCGTGAATATCCTCACATAAGTATAAATATTTTCACAAGTGACTGGAAAAAAGATGTATAGCTCAACTTGATTTAATAATTTATTTATTAGCCTGCATCTTTCCAGTCAATCACCACCATGGCTAAAAATTCGGCTTGCCCAAAAATGTTGTCCCCGACATAGAGATAAATCGGATATGTTGAAATACTATGTCATTATAATAAAAAATACTGTTTTAAGATAAACTGATTCCAGTATGTTTTAGTGCCATTTTAAGAGTTTAAAGGGATAGTCAAGGGAAATCAGTCATTTTAGTCTTAACATGTCATTAAAGGATGTAGAGGCTTAATATAAAC